>JAIFHC010000267.1:0-50000 GCA_021229015.1 Solen grandis | reverse complement strand
TATTGATTAGACTCTCTCTCTCTGACAAGTAAAGACATACAGTACATATAAAAAATGAAAAAAAGTTGTGCTCGCTTCGGGGCTTTGTCTTTAACATGTTACTGTGACCAGGTGAACTTCGGCAATACACAGACTTGTTGCCTAGCGTCACTGGACCCAGCTACGGGTAACAGCTAAGGGGACGAATAGAAGAAAAAAAGACCAGACGGTTTAGATGCTCATCTTTATGTTGCAGTCAACACAAGCCCTGTAAACAAATGGGGAATGAGTTAACAATCATATATATTTCATAGCCGAATTATTAAAACATCTAAAACAGTATATAATTTATTTAGTGTAAACGTTGCGATCAGCGGCCAGGCTCAACGTTTTAGAAACAATATAATAATTAACACATATTAAACAAATACAAACAATTACAATTCACACCAGTACATAAGCAATACAATTTACAATACAATTTACAATCAACCCACATCAACCCACAGCAGTACATACCGATTGTGAACCGGACCTTTGGACTGACTCTGACACACACACTGCCTCAGTGACTGGTGGTTATTCTGGTTAACTGCAAGGTTAGGCAACAGTGTACAAATAAGGTAGAATAGATAGTGATTCAACAAATTACTATCCCATTTACCAAAAGACAACGAGACAAGGAACCATCTAAAATTCTGCATGTACAATCCGGTGCACAAGTTGATTTAAATAAGCTCTTAAATAATAATTTACAAATTAAACATAACTTATTTGTGTCCTCCTCAAACATATATAAAGTATAATGACAAACAACTAACCTCTCAGAAGACCACTAGAATCATTATTAAAATAGACAGGAAAATGTTCACTGCATGTCTGCCTCAAACAACCTGTTGACTAGATGTGACCAGAGAGAAGAAAAAAGTGAGAGTCACATGACCAATTATCCAGGTAAAGGCGGGAACATGTCATACCTGATTGCCCACTCTACTGACCAGTGTTCAAAGAAAGGGAGATAATTCAATCAGCACAACAATTCCATTACACAATATGTATGACAACACCAAAGGATAAGATATAGGACATTAAAAGACAGCAATATTGAAATAATGAAAACATGACCCGGTTACACACTTCCCCTCTTCGCAAAATGACGTCCCGTCATTGCCATGATGTCGTAAAATGTCACCTAAAAAAAAAGGTCAAGTCATTAACATGACTAAATCTTAAACACAAGCTATTTCTTGTGTTGTTCCACTATCTACGACCAACTTCCTACCAGCAGCTCTACCTACATACTAGGAAGCTCAAATGGTGATAAAAATCTGTAACTAAACTGAAATGTTACCCTCAGGTTTATATAATTAAAAAAGGGGAGGGGGGAAACAAAAAAACACATATTTACATATTGATGATCATGATGAATAATAGCACAAAATATAGATATACATTTAACTATAGTTTCTAAAAGGTATCTCGGCTGGTGCATCCACTCTTCCTGTCAAATAATAATAACTATTAACTTTTTCTCCCCTCCTTCAAAGAAGCGTCCACGCTGATACTTGTTATTATACTCATGATTATACATACCAACAGGGACAATCAATACATATATATCAAATCTAAGAAGTTAAAACATGTTTTAAAAAGAAATATGATAACGCAATCTATTGCACAATAGCATTAATAACTCTCCTAGCCAGTTCTATATCCATGCTGCTTAAAATACCAGATGACAACAAGGAATCTAAAGCTTTAAATCTCGCATCATACGGTCTATTCTCCATCCCATACATGATATACTGATCAAACCTATCTGGCGGTTTACGTGCACGGTCTGATCTTCTGACAGGAACTTGAGGTAATTTTCGATGTCTCTTCCCTCTGGCTGTTCCTCCTATTTCATTTGTTTCTGAATTCCGACATTCTTCTTCACTTCCTCTGTGGTATCTACCTCTGTGTCTATTCCAGTTAATGTACCTGTCTCATTTAATAGACGTATCTCTTCAGTTTGGTTATTATCATTATGGTTTATCTGTCTGTATGTATTTATCTCATTCTCTGTACTTACTCTGTTATGTTGCTCACTGTCTTCTGCGACATACTTTGTATTACATTCTAGTTCAGCTGTAGCAGAACTGTTAATACACTCTCTCCGTACTTGTTTTCTACTTCAGTCCTTACTGACAATTCTCCGTTTCTTTCCATTGTTTCTGTCTCATCCGGTCGACTTGATTCGGGCTCATGGGCGTCCCCATGTGTGATTGTCTGTGGAACAGCAACAATACCTAACTCTTCGTCCGAACTTTCTTCAGTGACGTCACTGTTCTCCTCCTCAATACTTACAGATGCATCTGCCTTTTCTCTATTTTGTACAGTCACAGGACTATACCTCTCCTCTTCGTCTGGTATGCTTTTCTCACACTCAGCCATGAAACCCACTGGAAACAGGTGGTTTCTGTGTAATGTCCTGACTTTGTCCGACTCCTTACCTTTGATTGTAAATACAGGAATACCCTCTCTTTTGTAATGACAGTGTACATTTCCTCTTCATATTTGTCTGCAATTTTGTGTTTTCCTTCCCCTCTTGCTAAGATCTTTACCAGTACGGAGTCTCCAACCTCAATATTTGCTCCTTTTACCTTCCTATCATAATAGTACTTGTGTTTCTTACCTGCTTTCTCCATATTTGACAAGATCTTCTATATATTCCTGTACTGTTGCTTTCTTTTGCTGATTTTCCGCAGCCTCTTGGAATACTGAATCTATAGGTAATCTTGGTTTACGCCCAAAAATTAATTCATATGGTGAAAACTTCGTTGACTCATGAGGAATGCTATTATGAGCAAATACCAATGACTTAATGTACTTTTTCCAATCAGTTTTTTTAGAGTTTTCCAGGTTACCTAACATACTGATTAAAGTCCTATTAAAACGCTCGGTAGGGTTACTTTGCGGATAATATACTGTTGTATGGGTCTTCTTTATGTTCATAAGGTTACATAACTCCCTAATAAGTTGACTTTCAAAGTTAGCACCCTGATCTGAATGCAAACGTGTGGGAATTCCAAAATGCACGATGAAGTTATCAAAGAAAACCTCTGCTGTAGTTTTTGCAGTCTGATTCTTGGTAGGGATGGCCAATGCAAATTTGGTAAAATGGTCCGTGATCACTAAGATACTTGAAAATCCCCCTTTGGACGACTCTAAAGTTAAATAGTCTAAGCAAACTAACTCCAATGGGTATGTTGATTTGATGCTCACCAATGGTGCTCTGGTGTTTGTTGCTGACTTTCTTCGTAAACATCTATCGCACTGTTTCTATATCTGAAGTCATTCCTGGCCAAAAAATCTTTCTCTGATTAATTTTGTTGTTCTCTCTATTCCAGGGTGGCCCATATCCGAATGAAGACCTTTCAGTATGTCTCTCCTATAACATTCTGGTATAACTAATTGTTCTATTCTTTCTCCATTGTCTTCAATAACTCTAAATAAAATTCCTCGTTTAATAGTAAAGTTCTTAAAGTTCCTCTTCGTGGTAAGATCTTGTTTCGTGAAGGTTTCTCTATGATCTTTTTATCAATAGTTGCTGCTCTCCATTTTCCTATGATATGATCTTGTATCTGATTCTTCCGTATTTCTCTCATCTCTATCTGTGCCATGGGAGTAATGGGGTCATCCATCATGTCCAAGATGTTACTGCTAATAGTTGATAAACTTTCCAAGTATGGTGGTACTGATGATATTCCCTTACATATAGCTATCAATGCATTTCTGTCGATCTTCACTCTATCCTCTTGGTCCAACTGTATCACTTCAGCATCTTGAGGGTAACGACTGAGTGCATCTGCATCTATGTTCTTAGATCCCGGGCGGTACAGTATTTCAATGTCATACTCACCTAATGCTGCTACCCATCGTTGCCCAGTTGCATTCAATTTTGGTGAAGTTAATATATGAGTCAGTGGATTATTGTCGGTATATACCTTAAAGTGATTACCAGTTAAATATTCTGAAAATTTATCTGTCACTGCCCATTTTAGCGCTAAAAATTCTAGTTTATATGTTGAATAATTTCTCTCTGACTTTGATAAAACTCTACTAGCATAAGCTATAACTCTTTTTCTGCCTTCTTGTTCTTGGTAAAGCACAGCTCCTAGTCCAGTAATGCTTGCATCTGTGTGAAGCTCATATGGCTTTTCAAAATCTGGATAGGCTAATATTGGTGGTGATGAAAGGATGTTCTTCAACTGGTCAAAGATATGTTGTTCCTTATCCGTCCAAATCCATTCTTTCTTATTTGACTGTATCCATTTGGAGTCTTTCTTAGAGGTAGCATGGGGAATTAATTCAGCCAGTGAACGTGTAATTTTGGCAAAATCCTTAATAAAACGGCGATAATATCCTGCAAAGGCTAAAAATGAATGAAGCTCTTCGCCAGTCTTTGGGGTTGGCCAATTCTTTATTTTCTTTATTTTGGATGAATCCGTTTCTAATCCTGCTTCACTAACAACATGTCGCAAAAGCTTACTTTTTTCTCAAAGAAGTGGCATTTTTCCGCTGCTAATTTTAGATTACACGATTTCAATTTAGTAAGAACCTGTTCTAGACGGTCTAAATGTTCTTCAAACGAATTGCTGAAAACTATGAGGTCATTTAAATGAATGATACAAATTTTCATGTTTAAAGGACCTAAGCACTCCTCCATCAGTCTCTGATAAGTGGCTGGGCTGTTGCTTAAGCCATTCGAAAAAAAAAACAATGATCCCACTGTAAAGCTAATCCTTTCCTTGTGTATCTCCTCTACTTCAACCTGATGATATCCTGACTTCATATCTATGGTGGTGAAATACCGGGCACCATGTAGAGAATCAAGTATTTCTTCAATCCTAGGAAGGGCATAGGAGTCCTTGACAGTTCTGTCATTCAGCATTCGGTAATCCACGCATAGTCTCAGTTTTCCATTTTTCTTGCGGAGAAGCGAATGGTGACTTTGATGGTCTTATTACGCCACAGGACAAAAGTTGTTCTAAATGGGCCCTAACTTCTTCAATCATTGATCGTGGTATTCGTCTTTGTCTTTGCTTGAAGGGCGTTGGATCTATCAGGTCTATTCTGTGTTTCACTAGATTGCACTGTCCTATATCCGTGTCACTAGTGCTGAATATCTCTTTGTGTTTCATAAGAAGTTCATATGCTTGTAGTTTCTGACTCTCTGTTTACAAGTTGTCCTTATCAATATCCAACTCTGTTACTATTTTGATTCTTTTCTTATCTAGCTCCTCCTCCTCTATCTTATGGATGACTTCTGTGATTGTGACTGGCTGCATCTCACATATTGTCGATTTAGGAGAGATTGTCACTGTATTTGTCGTCAAATTTGATAATGTCACTTGAACTTCATTGGTATTTTCATAATTGTAATGTACAATACTAAGCGTTACATCAATGAAATCAGGCAGTGCCGTATCCTTTGCCTCTTGTAGGATGGCTGCTGTAGGCTGGTGGTCTATCTTCTTATCAATATAACCTTTGATGTTGACAGTTTCATTTGGTTTTAAAGGAACCTTATAAGAAAGTGCACTTTTAACTACCCCAAGTCTGTTGTTGTTCTGTTTCAGTGATCTGTTTCTTAAAACTAAAGTCCTAAAGCAGTAATACCAAGGGTAAGTTAATTTTGCTATCTGTAAAAATCTTTCTCCTAATCTTTTCTTACAATCCAGATGCAACTTATTTAATATGTTGGTTCCTATAATTACAGGGGTAGAGCTTGAATAATTGGTATCTGGTGATACCAAAAACAATGCTAGATGCTTCTGAGAATTTGGGATTCCTTCCAATGTACTTACCTCAACCTCAATGTATCCCAGATAGGGTAATAAAGACCCACCATCACACTCAATATATAAGATTTCTGTAACTGGTCTGATTTCTATTTCCTTATAAAATGACTCTGACACTACGCTGACTGAACTCCCAGTATCAAGCAAAGCATTTGTTTCAATATCATTTATATTCACTTTTGCAGTATTTGCTTCCCCAACCAATTTTGGACCTCCTACTTGAGCGCTTGTGCTCACGTTTGGTCCATCAACAAGAGCACTCACTCTTTTATATCCCTCTTATTCTGGATTTCTCTGTACTCTTTCTGACATTCCCTGGCATAGTGACCTTTCTCTCCACATCTATAGCATGTTGCCCTATTATCTCTATAATCTGAGGGACAATTCCTCGCAAAATAACCTCTACCTCCACAACTATGGCATGCGCTTCTGAATGTATTCGTTGCTACAGGTCTACTCGGCTCATACCATCCTCGTCCCCTTCCTCTTCCTTGACTCCTTCTGTAACTGGCTGTTTGCTGCTGAAAATTTCTGTCACCATATCTTAATGGCCGATGGCTTGCAGCATGATGATCCTTTCTTGTCTCCAATTTCTCCAATTTCTCTTGTAGCAGTTTAACTGTGTCCTTCAGTTGCTCCACGTCACTTTTTTCTTCTAACTTCTGAGCAACATTGCATGGTCTCAGTTTTGTTCCTTGCTGCTTCATTTCAGCTTCCAGCTTTCTAAGTTCAATCTTGAACTTATCATAACCATCTATGGTGTCAAACTTATATTGTGCAATGTGCTTAAGTTCCATATTTAGTCCTTGGTACAATACTTGTTTTAACAGCTTCTCATTCCTGACTATTGCCCCTAAATCCACTGCTTGGGCATACAGGTCTTCTAACCTAACAGAATAAATATTGACTGGCTCACTGCCCTGGGTGCATGAGTAAAATTTTCTCATAACTGATTCTGGGCTTTCAATATTTCCATATGTACTGTTAAGCTTCATTAGTACATCCTTTAATGTAATCCCAGTACCAAGTCTCCTTACTATATCACTTGCTGTTCCACGCAATGCTCTCCTTATCCCAAAAATAACTTGTTCCTCTGTGAAGGTATGTTCTTTAAGTAATGAATTTATTTCATATTTGAATGCCTCCCAGGAAACTTCTCCCTTATTTCCATCTCCTGAAAATAGGGACAGTTTTGGGAACTGATGAGTATTCATTACATGGGTAGGTTGCTCTACTGTTGCACTTACTGGCAACTTCTTGATCATGGGTGTATTTGGCATAAACATGGGTTTTGGGCTAGTATTACCCCCTGAATTCAATAATTCGGTCAGCGTTGGTTTCCTTTCAATAGGCTTTTCCTCCTGTCTTTTGTTGAAAGTCCTCAAAAACTTTCCGAGTTCCTCTGATCCACCTTCTCCAGGACTCAGTTTAAAAGTGCGAAGTGCACTCAACCATGCATTCTCTTCCTCAGACAATACTACCGTTTTTGTGTCAGCATGTTCCAAACCCGACTCATACTCCTTTGACATATTTTTACTAATGTTCAATGACTCAGCCATATGAAAACACTAAGGGTATTTTACCCTTTCTTCAACTAATTATTTCGAACCAAATATTCCCTTCTAAAACAAAAATTCTATCTTAAATCTAAAAAAGCTATCAATATAAAATGTACTTCATGTTCAATGAACAAACACCAATCATGGAAGAAATGTCACATAATGTATATGTATATGTAACTAATGACACAATATATGTATACATTTAAAATTTCAAAAATACAAAAAAATGCACTGAAAACCTGAAGAAAAAAAAATTATAAACAAAAATAAACAAATATCCTAATTACAAATTCTTCATACAGAATAAGTACACATCAAACCAAAAAATGTTATTATTGTAAAAGACTAATCTGAAAAAAAGAAAGATATTATGTATAATCATATAATCAATACCAAAGTATTAACTGCCTTCATAAATCTGAAAACAAAACAGTTATTTTAGAACTAAATATCAAATCCACAATCTAAACTAATTAGTAAGGTCAAATAAATAATCTAGCTGAAAATCAAATAATCCGTATCAATAATAAACTAATTCTGCATCAATAGAAGTATATCAAATGCCTGAAAGAAAAACAAACAATTCAATTATTTTCTTTCTATCCCGGAAGTTTCTTCATATCTGGTAGAATTCATCAACTCACGTCGTGTTGAGCTAAAATTTATCTGTACATCATTCACGCTACTGCTACTACGTTTTATTAAACTAATCTAAACTACGAAGTATCAATGTTCTATAATACCATAAACAACTAACTTCTACCAATAGGTGCTCGAAAATCTAAATTCTCCCAACTGTCATAAACGGAAGTGATTATTGTTATTGTTTTTTGTTGTTGTTCCGGTCAAATTCAGTCAAATCTAAGACGTAATAAATGTATTGTCCAATGAAAAAAAAATGTATCAAGACACACCTTCGAATTCGACCAATCAATTGGATTCAAAGAAAATCAACGGGAAATAAACAGACAGACATGTAAACAACAAACCAATGACTAACTCATACAAAACCTGTGTCTGACTAAACCTGTATTTGAATATTCAAATCAACCCTTAAACAAAGAGAACTCCAAATAGAAAGACAAGGATCAATTATGTAAACACCATTGAAATCAAATCTGAAGTAAAATGTAGGTCACAGCTGATCCTTGTTTACTTGGTGAATATTATTCAACCAAAACTCAAATAAATTGAATACAGTATTTTAGATGGTATGCTTAATTTTCTGACAAATATAAAAGAAAGTTGCAAGAGTTAAGAATTTCTAAAATTAGTAAAGAACCTACACCAATATTTCTTTTTCCACCACCCTGTTTGTTATATTATCCCAAAATAATGCAAAGTGAAGTGATTCTCTTTCAGACTAATAATACAATAATTATACTGCAAAAATCATAATAAAAAAAATTCAGTTCTGCAGTTATTTGAAGAAGATAAAATGAACAAATACTAAATGTTAACTCAGATTGTAAATAAATTACCAATATAATGCTATATACAATGCAATATATAACTGCAGAAAATGATTTTTTTTTAAAAGAAATGGTACTCACAAATACGATGCCTGTTTATTACTGAATGGCCGCCTGATCACACAATGTCTGTTCCAATTCACAACACATAAGGTAATCACACTCAATGTTAATAAAAGTTCACAGATTCCTCATAAATGTAGATGAAACTGTCCAACATCTTCTGTAGAGCAAAACAGAGTGGAAATCCTGAGGATCCTATGGCATAGTCCAAAAGCCTCCAGGTAACACGATGAAACGGTCTCTCCAGGTAATGGATTCAAGTTCCAACTTCTCCAAGATGTTTTACATAAGTAAAACTAAAGTTAAATATAGTTCTTTGTCACAATCAAGGTAAAAATTCCATATGATATCTTCAATATGAATTAAAGACTATAAAATCATGTCAATATAAAATAATGCAGTTCACAACACTGACACAAAGAAGAGTCACTGAATTCTCCACAGTAACCTGGCACCAAAATATACCACAAATGTCCAGAAAATGCTCCAAACACGTTGTCGCCCCCTACATTAGTGGGTTATTTACGTTGGGCGCCATCTGTGACCAGGTGAACTTCGGCAATACACAGACTTGTTGCCTAGCGTCACTGGACCCAGCTACGGGTAACAGCTAAGGGGGCGAATAGAAAAAAAAGACCAGACGGTTTAGATGCTCATCTTTATGTTGCAGTCAACACAAGCCCTGTAAACAAATGTGGGAATGAGTTTACAATCATATATATTTCATAGCTAAATTATTAAAACATCTAAAACAGTATATAATGTATTTAGTGTAAACGTTGCGATCAGCGGCCAGGCTCAACGTTTTAGAAACAATATAATAATTAACACATATTAAACAAATACAAACAATTACAATTCACACCAGTACATAAGCAATACAATTTACAATACAATTTACAATCAACCCACATCAACCCACAGCAGTACATACCGATTGTGGACCGGACCTTTGGACTGACTCTGACACACACGCTGCCTCAGTGACTGGTGGTTATTCTGGTTAACTGCAAGGTTAGGCAACAGTGTACAAATAAGATAGAATAGATAGTGATTCAACAAATTACATTTACAACAAAAACATTTACCAAAAGACAAAGAGACAAGGAACCATCTAAAATTCTGCATGTACAATCCGGTGCACAAGTTGATCTAAATAAGCTCTTAAATAATAATTTACAAATTAAGCATAACTTATTTGTGTCCTCCTCAAACATATATAAAGTATAATGACAAACAACTAACCTTTTAGAAGACCACTAGAATCATTATTAAAATAGACAGGAAAATGTTCACTGCATGTCTGCCTCAAACAACCTGTTGACTAGATGTGACCAGAGAGAAGAAAAAAGTGAGAGTCACATGACCAATTATCCAGGTAAAGGCGGGAACATGTCATACCTGATTGCCCACTCTACTGACCAGTGTTCATAGAAAGGGATATAATCCAATCAGCACAACAATTCCATTACACAATAGGTATGACAACACCAAAAGATAAGATATAAGACATTAAAAGACAGCAATATTGAAATAATGAAAACATGACCCGGTTACATTACTATAACATTGTTAAAGAATTAAATTAGACAAGCATACGTTGTTACTGAAAAAAAAGAAACTTATGGTATACATGCAGTTAACACATCTGATTTTAAACCTTGTATGATGCAATTAGGGCTGATAAAATAGCATGGTAATGTTGTTATTGCATACAAATACATGACATTCATTTACATACTATTTCTTTGCCATGGAAAACTGTAAACATCCTTGAAATTTGTGTTAAATCCTAAGAAACTCACATGTATCAACATCTACACAAAACAGTTTACCTTAATAGTCATTACCCCATTAACAGAGCTTTACATGTGGAAAAGTATGGTTAATTTGCTCTGAGATTAATATCAAATTCATATATACAGATGCTGTTTGAATATATTTTGATGAAAATATAAATCATTCATATTTACACATAGCAACATCTACGTAATATAAATCTATGATATTTTATAAAGAGAAATATGAGTTACGTATCAGTAGTAAACACATACACACTAATATGGCTAGTGTTGAAAGAATCCAACACAAGAAATAACAAGAGCCATGTTGACATGGCCATCCCCGCCGAATGCTTGCTAATTAGAAGACGTGTTGGAGGCAGTAGAATAATTCATAAAAATGGGTAATGAAGACTAATATTTGAAGTAATTACAGATATGAAACACATGTAAAGACCTACTTTTGAGGTCTACAGGTAAAATATTACCTTTCAACTGTAATTGCAGAAGGCCTTTAATGACAAAAAGTACATGAAACAGCTTGAATAGGAACACAATTATTGAGATCCCGAGGACTGCGAGCTTTTGCATTCTGTCCAATTCTGTGATCACCAAAATAAACGAATATGGTTCCTTTTACACTGTTATCAGTCATATGAATTTCTGCCACTTTTCCAATAATACCGTTCACAAGGTGGTCTGAGACGTCAATATTTTAGTAAGCATGATTTTAGCTCCAAGTGCTATTGTTAGTTGAAGTTTCTGGCACAGTTACAAGAATTGTTTTTGTATTCTTATCTCTTTTTGAATCAACTGCTTGTATAGTTTTAAGACCATGCAAGAGTTTGATGTGATCATCCACCTGTTTATTATACATATATATATTGATGGTGTCTGACCCAAAGCTGCTGGTGTCTGTGTTTTCCAAGTCCAATAAACATTTTTCATCATCATCAGTGAAATCACCAGAACGAATTCTGGAGAGAATTTAGGCAAAATATGGATCGTTTTTTTGTCTAACAATTTTCTGCAGCTCATAAAGCTTGAAGAATTGTGCCCAAAGTGATCCAGCATGTACATCATATCCATTAGAGATGTGTTTGAAAATAGGTCTATCACCAACTGGGTTGAGCTGCAATAAATCACCCACAGCAAGAATAGATATACCTGCAAATGGAACACTGTATTCTTCAAATATGTCTTGCAGAGCCAAAGACAAGTTTGAAAGGTATTTTTTGCACCAAACATAGAAATTTCATCTGCAATGATTAGTTTGAGGTTAGTGTAGTTTGATCTCAAGATATTCAGCTTTTCTGCACAGGCTTGCGATATTAAAGTTTTCTATTGGTATTGTCCTTCGCAGGCAGACCAAAGGCTAAATGTAGGTTGAGTCCATTAATATTTGCAGCAGCTTTGCCAGTGGAAGCTGTAAGTAACACTGTAGGCTGATTTGGATTTTGTCCAGGTGTACGGAGGGTACAAGTGACAGCCTCATAGACAGCTTGTATTACATGGGACTTTCCAACTCCTGCTCCACCACTTATATATAAATATATAAAACGGTTCAATAGTTTTTATGTCTGATGCATGTTGCCCATCATAGTATGAAATCAAATATTTGCCTTTGTTCTGTATTGAGAGATCGTACATGACTGTAAAACTTAGGATCTGTCATGAAATGGTTTGTTTATATCTAAAAATACTCTATCAGGATCAACCTCTTGGTTATTTGGGTTATGTCTGTCTTGTTCAATTTGAGCAGCAACTTCATTCCAAATTTCACATTGGAGATCTTATGGATCAAATGTCTCCAGAACTGTCTGAACTTCTTCATAAAATGGTTCAAACTTCTGCATAATTGGTAGTATTTCTTCTTTATGATCTTCGAAAAATTCTTTGTAAGTTCCACTACTGAAGTCATCTTTTTGCCAGGGAAAGTAAACAAGAAGTAATCTTTAATAGTACAGCTCCTCATCTTTTTCCTTTGAAACATAATGGTATCTAATGACTTGTGGATTCTTTCTTTTGCAAATTTTACCTAAACCGTCAGAAAGAACAAATGTAGACGAAAGTGTATCGGCATTAACTTCATCTTCTTCCATGGTTGTGTCACCTGTAGAGTATGACTTGTCAGAGTAGTTTGCAACAAATTCTGCTAGTGAAACTTTATATAATGATTTTGGTCTAGCTGCAAATTTCTCATGAATACCTGGTACATAATATCTGTGTCATTGTCTGACATTGAGTTGATAACAGCTTTAGGCTTTAGTATTCGAGTTTTTCTGTAGTCTGTTGCAATGAATTGCACTGGTGTACTTGATCGGCGTAATGGTATTGATAGTATCTTCATGATAGCCTCATGGTGGGACACTTCTCTGCCTTTTCTGAGTATATTTCCTATAGAAAATAACTTGTCTCTGATGGCCTTGTCTTTTGCCCTTTACTAGCTTTTCTCATAAGTTCTGACATGGCTTTCTCTGGCTTGCAGATGTATGAGGCTATGTAGGCTATACATGCCCAAACAGAAGTTATTAACTGAATGTCCATATTTGACTTTAAGCATTTAAGAATTAGAGGGTTGTAGTTATTTATGTAAATGTCCGATGTACTCCTTTTCATGATGATCTGTGTTCTCCTGCTAGATACTGTAAGAGCAGTATTGTAGTCTTTTGTTACACCAATTGTATCCAGTAAAGAATCTAGTGTTGGAGGTTGACCAGTTATTGATGTAAGTTCTTTATACATCTTTGAAAGTATTTCCATGGCAAAAGTCTTAAGAGAATTTGAATTTTCTTCTTTTGGAACTCTAGAAATAATAGTATCATCAGAGGGACATTTTGGGAAACCAAATCGACAAAGACATTGCTTGTTTTTCTACAGGTTCTTGTATGATGATGGCACTGTCGCGAAGAGACCAGTTCATACAATGCTGGATCATTATCATTATCAGGCAATTGACATTTGATAAATTTATCTGCAAATGCACTGTCAGGATCAATATCTAGTTTGGGAGCATCCTTGACATGCTGAATGAAAATGTGCAGTGCCACGGCCCTGCATTTCTTTCCCCAGATCATAATTAAGAACTTGGCCTACAGGGTGTAGTCCACTGAGAATGCCCCACAATTGTTCAAATATATAGTCTATCTGACGAGCTACAGTAACAGGAATACGTTCAAGCCATTTTATCTTCGTTTCCCAATTCATTGACACTATCTCTGAATCACTAAGAGCTTCTTCGTACTGCTGTGCTACAACCTTAATCACTTCAGGCCAATGAAACTCTGATGCTGAGCCTGTAATAAAGAATGTATATGGTCCAAGCTGTCTGATATTAGCTATCATATCTAAATGCATTTGTTTGAAATATTGTGGAGAACCACGAATGTTTCTAAATGTTGTAAATAACTTATTTTCTGAGAGTAGCCTGGAAACTCTGAGGGGATCCTTTAACTGTCCAACAGATATGTCTTGCTGGAAATGTTTTCTAGTTGTGATGGCAATGTTTTGTGATATTGCATCTCTTTCTAACCAGTTTAATGCCGAAAAGGTATATTCTGGACTGTCAGCAAAGCGGGTGTCAGAACAGAGTAGCCGTGCATTTATATACTGCTTGGCTGTTATTCTTGTTGGTCGTGGAGTATCTGTATGAAAAGTATTTTCCCAGTAGGAAAATGGTTAGGAAATGCCATTGATGTCCAATGTGGTTCTTTAGCCATAGAGAGTGGTGTTCCTCCTTCTCCTGGTGCCAAGTTTAGAATTTGATTGGTTTTAATTCTACTCACTGGTTGTATGCATATCTGGGTGTTAACAGTTCGACTGTACTGCAAGTCAGTTACAAAATTCTGTGGGTTGTCTTCATCTACCTCATCCTCACTGTCAGCTATGATCTCACTGTTAGCCTCTGCACTTGGTGTTTCAGTCTGAATATCAGAGTTCACTGTTGTGCTAGTCTTATCAGGTGTCTGTGAGAAAGCTTTCAAGAACAGTGGATCATGTTCCTTGCTTATGTCTAGCCAGTCAGGTCGTATCTCAACATCTTTATACATGGGGTGAATTTGCTTTAATACAGCCAAAGCATTTGTAACAAATTCAGGTCTCATGTATTGATTGGAAACAGAATTTTTATCTGATAATCTTCTTTTCAAGGCTAGGGCTATAATTTGACTTTCATGTGTAGGACGTGGTAAGCAGCTAGAAACTTTACTGAGGTCTGCTGGAACAAGAACAACTTGTCCACGCAACCCATGTGGTGCACCACGAGGCATTGCCATTGTTTTCATAAATGGTATTATCTTTAATATCAGTTGCAACTCCAACTGGCTGAGTTCTTTAAGAGTGTTTGGTAATGTTGTTAATGACATGGCATTGGCCTGTGCTTGAGGGGGGGGGGGGAGTTTCCCACTTACATGTTCCTTATCACAGGTCAGACAAATCCATTCTTTGTTATATATAACTTTGTTAGTAAAACATCTGTTTGCCAAATCATGACTTAGCTTTTTATATGTATTCTTGTTTAAATGGATTTCACTCCTTTTAAAAAGAAATCTTGAGCAGCAAGTGCACACATACGTTGGCCCTGTATTTATTGACTTCTAGAACTCTTCAACAATGGTTTGTTCATAAATATTTTCTTGTTCATTTCTGTTTTTTCTTACTATAGTTTTTCTTGTCCTGTCTCTTTCTTTGTCTTTCTGGAGACTGTCAGAAAACCTACTCTCTCTAGCTGTTTTTATTCTTGTCCTGTCTCTTTCTTTGTCTTTCTGGAGACTGTCAGAAGACCTTTTTTTTTTGGTCCCTCGTTTCAGAAGACCTATCATCTCTAGCTTTTCTTTTTCTGGGCTGTCTGTTTGTGGCGGTCTTCCTGGAGTTGGTTCGAAGAACTTCTCTTTCTAGATGTTTTTTCCCTTAGCTTTTCACATTTTCTAACAAGCTGTAAATTGTCCAAAGATACAAGTTGTCTAGCTTCTTGCTTCCTCTTCCTGTCTATTTCTCCAAGTCTTTCCACAGTCTGAGGAGATCTTTTCTCTCGAGCTGCTTTCTTCCTTTCTCTATTACTCAGTTTATTTCTGTTAGTTTTCCCTGGTTGTCTAGTAAAAGATGAATGCATCTTTTTCATAGTTTTATCTGTTTCATGAATAAGGGTAACATTGTTCATCTTAATCTTTTCAGCGTGCAATTTTTGCTGAAACTGTTGGTGTTGAAAGTAAGATGTCAATAAACACTTTTCAGAATTGTAATGGCCATCCATGTTTTTGTTTTGTTCAACGACTTTTTCAACTGGAAAAGGTAATATGTCACCATTGCTAAGACAGTATCTAATATGTTGTCTCAAAGAACTTAAATCATAGTTTTGAATTTCAGGATTTTGTCCAAGGAAAAAGGTCACAGAATATGCTAAAGCTAATGCACCACAAATAGGGAATATGTTCTGTTGTTTCACAGTTGGATATTTCATATGTTGAACCAAATTATTCTGATAATTACAAATAAGTTGTTTCTTTGTTTTTTTCAAAATGGTTTTCACTTTTAAGAGAGTCATACAGAATCAACTGTCTCATAGAACTCTTGTACTAAGATGTCACTCAATGATCAGTAATATGGTGGATAAGGATACAGTTCTTGTTCAATGGTATTTGATTCTTTGGATCTTGGGGTTGTGAAGCAAGAACAAGCAACTCAACTCTGCAGGTGTTTAATATCCAACACCTGTTTCAGATAGGTCTTCGGTTTAAGCTTTCATTAAATTGAGGATGGCAAGAATGATGTCATTTGGAATTTCTGTGGTATCATCACCAATTAGTTGAGCCAGGTTTTCAGGGCTGTAAAGAGAAAACAAGAGGGTCATAATGAATCTGTATTTTTCACCTGTTAGATACTGTTCATAAAAGTAATTGAGAGTAGCCAAGACAGGACATAAATTGTGGAGAACCCTAAAATTTAATGTACACCTGATAATATAAATGAAACGTGAAATCAGTCCTGTAGGTAATAAGCAGAATGTTTAAGTCAAAGGGAGGTAAAATAACAAAGTCAATCCAACGTAATCTACCAGAATACAAAAACATTCAAATTAGTACATAGACTTATCTATTACATTAAAATAGTTGTCAACCAGATAATTGTCTTGAAAACATATCAAAGGGCTGTGTCCTCCTGAACAGACACAGATTTTCGCTTCATTTTTTTTTTAATATATGATGTTGAAATAGTTATTTTAATGTGATAATGTGTTAAAGTGACAGTATTAAAAATATACTAAGCTCATCTTTGAATAAATTACTTTTAGAGCAGAAATTAATTAAAATCTAGGAAATTCTTACTGCATATGCCTAACTTCAATAATAGGATACAAACACTATGTATGGGAATCTGCATTCCCTATGACATATCATGTTATATTGATCTTTCCTTAAAAAACTGCCTGTTTTAATGAACTATGCATTCAAACTGTGTTCACTTCTAGTGTTTTAAGGTTTTAACGAAACATATCTACTTTGTTTGTACTCAAACATATTTATTTCATATTTACATAGATACTGTGTGGCAGTTATTTATATTTTCAAATATGAAACTTGAGTATATCTTTAAGCACAGTCAAATACCTGAGTAAGGGCTACAGATCCAGGAAAAAATTCTGAAGAGCCAACATCCTGCAAACTACATCCACCTTGTGTTTTCAACAACCTTATACGCAGTCTGTCTTTTTCCCTCTCTACTCGGTTCATTATTCAACAGTTCTGAAATTATATGAATTTCCATATTATTTATAACAAATAAGCAATAGGAAAGGCACAAAGAAAGAGGAAGCTTTCCCTGTGGCAGCTGTGTAAGGAACCAACGCTGAATTAACTTAATCATTCAAAACCTTTCAAGAATAAGTGTAAATGAAAATATTTTTAAAGACTAAACTCCTTCTGTATGTATACATTTTTAAAAACCCAAACAAACGTTGTTTCTTATAAACGGTAAAAATAAATTTATATATTTCTTTTATAAGATTTTTTTTTAAAACTCTGACTTACCTCAAAGTAAATATGTGAACCAATTTTTTTCAAGGCATTATTTTCAAATATTTAGTGTTAAAGGCTTATGATTTCATCGCGTCAGATATTTCAAAGCTGTCACATAGCTCTTAACAATAATAGTGCAAAAATCAAACAGTACTAGCTGTAATAAAATAATTTACATGTATCATCAGCTGTTAAATCAGCATTAAATGAATGAAGTCAGTAACAAAATTCTTCTTTACTGAAAATTTAACATCCAAACATATAACATTAAAGGATAATTACAATACCTTTGTAAGAAAATTATTGGCATATAAAATAGGATAAGAATTAAACCAGGCTGTTGCGCAAAGACAGAACACAAAAAACGCATGTTATAAACAGCCATATTGATTACATGTATATGAGAACAAATAAAACTTAAATTAATAGAAATTTTCAGCAAAACAATACACCCAGGAACAAGAGACCCTGATCAAATTTCCAAAAGTAGTGTATGTATTATAAACAGAGGAAATGATAAGAAATGTTTTTCTGAGCTTAATATAATTGAGGATATTGACTGTAATTGACTGTCCAAGAGAAGCTCAGAAATCTTTGCTTAGGTCTGTGTGTTGGAATTTTGACTTCCATCTCCAAGAGTAGACCTGTCTCAGAGAAGGAAATATCAAAACTTGAGAGATATTTGTCCTCCTTAAATTCATCAATTTCTTGCTGAAGATCTATTGTTTTTGTTTTAAAAGATCCCTCTCCTTGTTGGCTGCTTGGAATTGCTGCTGTAACTGAAGATTTTTCTTCTCAAGGGAAACAATCGCCTGATTTTTGGTAACTATCTATTTCTCTAACCCATCCACAATATACAGAGCTCTCTGAAGGTGACTTTTGGCAAGCCTTTTACTCTTGTCTATCTTCTCATTGCCTTCTTTTAAGTTTTGTTTTGTTTAAGTAGAAAGCTGCAGAAGTATTGTACAGATCCATGTCTGAAAGTGTAAGCTGGATTGTCTCTTTCAAATCAATTAACTTCTGCTTTTTCACTGGTGTTGAAGACTTTGCTCTTTCAGCTTTACGTTTCGTGAGAGAGGTAATTTTCCCTTTGTCCATGGGAGAAGTTTGACTTGGTTCTGGTGTGATATAATTTTCACTTTGACTTTGACTACTATTGAAAATATTATTGTCTCCATACACAACAGTGCTCTTCTTATCCATGATGAAGTTCAGTCTTTAAATATTGGAACTGAAAATAAAAAATAATGACATGAGGTCTTGCAGGCTCTACAAGCTCAAGTGTGTGACTTCAGCCAGATGACTTGACATGCAGGGATATTGACTGAAAAACTAAGACTGAAACATTCCCATCACCACCCATCCATGTAAATTGTGCAGTATGTTTATGAGTTGATGACATACTGGTTTGTTTCTGTAGACATTTCCTGAATTTCTGATTTTTCAAGGTTTTCTGTTAGGTGTTTTGAAACTACACAGCATCTGACATCAAAGAAGAAAAGGGGCACTTGAACAAATGTATCAGAAATCTATTTTTGTATATTTTCAGCAATCATTTTTTAAATTCTGATTCCAAGAAACTTTCTTTAATATATATATATATATATATATATATATATATATATATATATATATATATATATATAATTTCTTAGTAAAAAAGGGCATAACACTGAATGTTGTGTCCACAGAGTAATGAAACTTTCCATACAAATGTGCCTTGTCACTATAAATAAGTATTCTGTTTGAAGTAAATGTATCTAGCAAAAAGGCAAATAATTAAAAAAAGAACCCCCTTGAGTTATTGTTCCTTGTTACTGCACTTTCTCTGGGTGAGCTCTTTAATTGTTTAAAGTTTCAAGTTGATATCTTCAATATTTTTAAAGTTATTTTCTGGATAAAGTTTTGTGATGGACGGACAGTTGAATGGATGGACAAAAAGAGGATGGAGAAGTGATCCATATATGCTTCATAGCAGGCAACACAAAATATTTCATTTTTAAGGTTTTTTAAATTTATATTTATTTAATAATGTCTTGAATGTGCAAGGGCCCTTTTTCTCATACCATCGTTCATATGATATGTGCAAAGGAAGGTGAAGATTATAGAAGCAGTATGATTATAAGACAGCAACATTACGATTATACTACAAACTATTATATACTACAATATGCAAAATCTATAAACAACCCTGCACCTAAGCCTCCTGTTTACGGTGCCGCCATCGGGAAGGCAGTCACACTTGTTACATAAGTAAGAACCAAAGAACAGGGAAAGGTATCTTTTACAGTAATATTGACTTTATCATTGCTTTTCCAAGTAAATTGGTGAAAATATTCTCATTATAAGTGTTTTTTCTCTGCTGTGACCAATGATGATTGTGTTCAAAATGGAATTAAGCATAAAAATTAAGCTGTTGAATGGTAATTACTTGTGTAACTGGCACCATATTTGGGTAAAAAATGTTAGTTTTACAAAAGCACACTATACAGATAGGGCAAAACAATATATCATCATTCATACTTACTTGACATGGCATTAGAAGATATCTTATTCTTCCAGGTGTTTCATACGATAACACAGCTCGATTTAAGAACTATCTTCTGGCAATGCTAGATATATTGTACAATGTACAAAGTACACAAAACTTCAACAAAGTACAGCATTCTTATAAAGTTGTCAAGTGTAAACATAAATGAAATCAAACAGACAGAAATTAAGCCTGAAAAAAAACCCACAAAGGGCAATAACTCAAACAATACAAAAGTTAGAGTTATCATTATTCTGCACTGCACTCCTCCTCAATGTGATCTATCCACCTATGAAGTATCAAGTTGATATTTCAAATACTTTTTGACTTATGCTCCGGACAAAAATTAAATCTGAAAAATAACAAAGGGCAATAACTCAAAAATTACAAAAGGTAGAGTTATCATTCTTTTGGACTGCACTCCTCCTCAATGAGACCTATCCACCTATGAAGTATCAAATTGATACCTCAAATACCTTTTGACTTATGCTCCGGACAAAAAAAAGTTTTAAAAGTATCAAAGGGCAATAGCTCAAAAAATACAAAAGGTAGAGTTATCATTCTTGTGCACTGCACTCCTCCTCAAAGAGATCTATCCACCTATGAAGTATCAAGTTGATACCTCAAATTCTTTTCGAGTTATGCCGCGGACAAAAATGTGGGACGGAAGGACGCACGGACGGACGGAGACTATTACCATATCCTCCGCCGCCTTTCGGCGGGGGATAAAAAGAAGGTGATGCAAAAAGAAAGGCATACTTTATATACAAACTGTAAACCCAGTCCCTGACAGGCTATACACATCTAACTGTAAAGACTGCCTCTCAGCACGCACTTATTAACACAAACTAAGTCCAGTTTTATGTTTTGTTTACTAGGGGGGTGGGGGAGGGGGATAGCAAAATTAAAAAGGCATAAAAACAATGCTTATTTATGGATTTTCAAAAAAAAAATGTTTGGAAGGTTAGATTTTCTATTTATTAGTAGTAGTAGCAGTAGTATTGCATAAAATATATCACTCCATATTTTAAAATGAGATATCATGGATTCAACAAAATACCAAACTTTGAACTGCCATAAATTAACCAAATCAAGCCCGATCTTCAAAAACTAAATATTTCTGGAAAGAGCAATTTTACAATTTTATGTATATTGTCTTAATAAAATATTTTTAGTTTTTGAGCTATTTAGAGTTATAAAATAACAATAATCGAATTATGACCTTGACCTTTTCATATTTTATAATTTTTAAACATTGAAGTCCTTTGAAACATAAAACTACATGACCTGTGAAAATTTCATGAAGATTGAACAAAAGATAATGGCGGGAATATCAAAAAACCTAAAATTGAATATTTTTGAAAGGTAGATATTTCCAAAATTTAGTGAAGTTTTGCCGCTCATCAAGGACAATGCATTTACTAAATTAGCCAACATATATATTCTGTGTGTATATGTCTTGCGAATCATTTGAAACAAGCAGAATTCTTCTAATTCACCTCAGAGAAAAATGGGGACTTCTTTTCGTAGACCTACCCTCATATTAGCATTTTTTGCAAGGTTCAAACATTCAACCTCTTCTTTCTAGCGCAAATATTTTTTGTTACTTGTTACTGAGACATTGATTATATTTTATTGGGCTGTCAGCATGGAACAGAATGCTGAAAATCGTACTTGAATAGGAATTCAACTTTTTGTGTTATAAGCAAAAGAGTGATTTTATGCAAAGCGCCGCCTAGCGACAAAATGAGAAACATTTTTTTTCCATTAGGTATCTAGCAATGCAGCAAATAGTTCAATTAGTTTACAATATGCACAGGTCGAATATTCTGTTTCTTAAATGTCACAATTTGAAGCATGAAACTGGTTTACAATTGTTCAAAAAAGGATAAAACTTTGGACTGCCGTAAAATGACCAAATCAAATCCGATCATCAAAAAATAAATATCACTGGAAAGAGCTCTTCAATAACTTACACGTTTGTCCAAACACTCTCAATAAAATATTTTTAGTTTTGGAGATACTTTAGGCCGAAGAAAAAACAATAATCGTAATATGACCTTGACCTTTGCAATTTTTTTAACTGTGGGGCCCTTTCAGACGTAACACGACATAACGTATGAAAATTTAATGAAAATGAACAAAAAAGAAAGTCAGGATTGGTATAGCTACTTACCGAGAACAGCTCTTATCTCAAAAAGAGTAAAAATTATCGAAAACAGTTTGTAATTGATTTATATATTTAATGAAAATATTATTAATGAGAAGTTTGCTACATAAAACCTCAAACATTATGTAATTATTAATTGAAATATATGTATATTGATATTTGCGGTAGTTTAAGGGAGTTCAAAATGTTTTACATAAACAAAAAAAGGAATTCAATTTGATCAATATAGTTATTCAGATTAAATCTAAAGTAAAGGTATAACATAAATCACCATCAATATTTATTTAATTAGCTATATATTGACAAATAACTTGATACGGATGAAGACCCGCACAACATATACACTGAAAACAGCTGTTTTGTAAAATGAGAATATAAGAATACTGAAAACAACAGTATGTCATTAAAATACCCCAAAAGGTTCGATATCTGTTTAAATAATTAAAAGTAATAAGTAAAGGGAGGATATATTTTAACATCAAAATTGAATTTGTAAATGACAGTGATCATAAGAGCGCAGAACTGTATAAGACATGCTCAGAAACAGCTGTTTATGGTATATGCGGAAACTGTTAAATTACCGAAAACAGTCCCATTTGATAGATATACTTATTCAGTATAAATCTAAAACGGAGGTAACATAAATCATCATCAGTAGCTATTTAATTAGTTATATATTGACAAATGACTTGATTATAAGAGTGCAGAACTGCATTACACAAAAATCGAAAACAGCTGTTTTCGTTAAGCATCAGAAGATTAAAATACCTAAATAGGCGAAATATCTATAATTTTAACATCAAAATTGAATTTGTAAATGATTATAAGAGAGCAGAACTGCATAAGACACCCAGAAAACAGCTAGTTTCAATATAATGAGAACACAAAAATACCTAAAACAACTGTTTTCGGTAAGCATGAGAAAGTTAAATTACCGAAAACAGTTACATATCTGGTCATATAATTGAAACATAAGTAATCTTTAAGTATTTTACTTATCCTGATTTTTGATCTTCGTTAATTTAGATATCTTTATATTGGCAAAGGTGCCTATATAGAAAGGGACCTTCCAAAAGAACAGCTGATTTTAGAACCGAAAACAGCTAGGTTTACCAAAATCATTTGAAAACAGAGTGTTAATTAAAGTTGCCGAAGATACGTGCTAACGGCAATACTTTGGAGACATTTCCATAATGCATGTATGTCACGCAAAATGTTATTGGTTTTATTATGGAAATTTACTGTAATGACATTTAATTTAAAGAATTCAAAAAAGAAATGAACAAAATATTGACTCACATAAAAGAAAATACAAATTAAATGTTCCTAATGATGAGCAAACATGACGGCTGTGTGTGTGTGAGTGTGTGTGTGTGTGTGTGTGTGTGTGTGTGTGTGTGTTTATGAATCATTCAAACCTTTCAAAGCAGTAAGATGTATATTTGTCTGTGTTTGTGATTCATAAAGACTATTGCCGTGTTGTTGATATTTGGACTTTCGGTAGGACCCCAGTGTCTTCATAATGTCTTCGGACATTTGTAGAGTGTGTTAAATGGTATGCTCGGATAGCTGTATCCTGTGTGAGTTGAGTTTTCATGATTTACGTTTAACTGTGTGTCATTTAAACACTTTTCTTATATTAATATATCTTACAGAAATCCAAATATATATTCTTCTTTCATGCTTATTTAAGGTAAAATATATAAAATTATTTTTTTTTTTTTTAGAATAAACACATTTAATAAACATCCCTCCATGTCCCCCCCGTGCACACCTGGTGGATGCACTAAGACCCTGTCATAGTGTAATGGTTATTTAAGCTTTTATCTCATGTTCACGTTGTCTTCCTTAAGATGTCGCAACTTCTCGTTGACAGATCTTCTTATCTTGTTATAGGATGCTTGTGTCATACCCGTGCCTGTGGGGAATCGGCCACTCTCCACAATCCCTGACACAAATACACGCTCCACACCACACATCTTCAGTTCTGTCACTATTCGGATGGATGATATCATTGTAGATTTCGTTGGGTTAACATCTGTAGTCTATGTTGTTCCCGCCGAGGTTTATGAAGGCACACCTTTAAAATAAAAATTAAAGGCATTTAATACTTTTTACATTTGACACAATCTATAATATCTAATGAATTATATTTTTTAATTTATCTATATTAAACATATTCTGAAGAAATTACCACTTGCAGAAAATATTAATATATAACAATCAACTTAATGTTTATTACCTTGGTCTATTGTTGCAAAGGCGGTCGAACCTTTGGTCGCATTTTCTTTTAGTGGACATTCCAGGCACTCCATAGAATTTACATTTCCTTGAGTGAACTTATCTAGCCTTGATATATAACTGTCTCAGAGTACAGCGTAAGTCATTTTTGTTGAGAGAATGTTTTTCCACAAATGTGTAGTATCATTGACTTTTGGGCATTTTATATATATGATTTTTCACGGTATATATTATTGCTGACACAATTGACTATAAGCCATCCACAGCTTCTATCGAGAACACAAGCCATTTGTGCAACATAGTTTAATTAAGAAGAATTATCAATTTTCTTTGTAACAAATTAGATAATAAATAATTAATTGAACATTGATTGGACATTCTGTCTTGATGTATCGGACGCAATCAAGAGTATATGTCATATGGTTCTTAATTACACATAAAGTTCAAATGATTTCTACTTTAAGTTGCCATATGTATTAATTAATCACTTAATAAGCTGCATTAGTAGTATACGAGCCTCTATAGGGGCAAGAACGTGGTCAAATTTGAACCTATAGTGTGTAAACAATGATGACGGTTCTATTTATAAGTAAGGGCGGCCATGTTACCTTTTATAATAGCTCGTTAATCGTTTATGGTATAGAGCATGTTCGGGTATATGAGCAGTTGCAAGGCGGACACCTCGTGATATTTAGCTCACCTGAGCACTTGTGCTCAGGGTGAGCTTTTGTGATCGCCTTTTGTCTGTCGTGCGTCGTCCGTCGTCAACAATTGTTTGTGAACACTCTAGAGGCTACAGTTTTGGCCCAATCTTCATAAAATTTGGCCAGGATGTTTGTCTACATGATATCTCGGAGGAATTTGAAATTGGGTCATGTGGGGTCAAAACTAGGTCACCAGGTCAAATCTTTGAAAAACCTTGTGAGCATTCTGGACGCCCCATTTTTTTGGCCCAATCTTCATGAAACTTGGCCAAATCTTAGAAAAACCTTGTGAACACTCTAGAGGCCACAGTTCTTGCCCAATCTTCATAAAATTTGGCCAGGATGTTTGTCTACATGATATCTTGGATGTGTTCGAAATTGGGTTATGTGAGCTCAAAAACTAGGTCACTAGGTCCAATCTTAGAAAAAAACTTGTTAACACTCTAGAGGCATACATTTTTGTCCCAGTGTTCATTAAACTTGATATGAATGATGACTGCATGAATTCCCAGTTGAGTGCAAATTCAGGTAAGATCAAAATGTAGGTCACTTGGTCAAATGTTAGAAAAACACTTTAGATGATAGTTTTTTGTCATTATGCCTAACACAGCCATCTTACTTAGGTGAGCGACACATGATCATCTTGGCCCTCTTGTTTTTATATTTATTTATTTAAAATTCCCATTAATAAACTAAGCTAGTAGGGTAAAAGTGGGGGAGCGAAATCCTGGAGCAAAAAACCTGGAGCAAAAATCCTGAGACAAATGAGGGGGAATAGCCTAGATCAAAATATCTAGAAACAGAGAACTGGTGGAGCAAACCACTTTCTATGAGTAGGGGAAGTTTTACAATCCGTTGGAGCAAACCACTTTTCATGACGAGGAGAGGTGGTACGAACCATTTCAAAGTAGATGTTTTTGATAGATAAAAAGCTGTGTCAGTGCAGCACAAATCATTTCAAAGAGGATGTTGTGGTGGATAAAAAGCTTTGTAATTATTGATGGTATTTTTATTAATTGCATTAGGAAACATGAATGATAAAGAGAAGAAAGAAATACTGGAAGAATACTATTTCAAAGCGAAAAACCCAGCCGCTTTCACAGGTGCAAAATTTCAAATCATTGACAAAAAAGTATCTAGGAATATTTACATTTCATTTTATTGAACAGTGGCTTATCGATCAGGATGCTTATTCGCTTCATAAGCAGAGATGGCACAGATTTAAAACAGCAAAAGTGCGTGTGACAACTATCGATGAACAACTCCATATAGATCTTCTCTCAATGTCAAATTTAGTTGATGAGAATGACGGTGTACGATTTCTACTTTGTGTTATCGATATATTAACACAAAAATTGTGGGTAAGACCATTGAAAAATAAAACAGCAAAAGAGGACTTAAATGCAATGAAAGACATTGTTCAGAACATGTCTCCAATAAAAATTCAAAAGATTTGAGCAGACAAAGGGGGCGAGTTTTCAAATGAGTGGTTCATACAGTTTATGAAGGAAGCAAATATTTATTTTTTACAACAATTATCCTCCTCAAAGTAATTTTATTTTAAGAGCCCAAAGAACATTGAAAGAAAAATTGTATCAAATGATGTAGTACAAGAGATCCTATAGACACATCGATGATTTGCAAAATGTTGTTGACAGTTATAATGCAACTCCACATAGTGGACTTAAAGGTTTGTCACCTAATGATGTAAAAAAATACAACGAAGCCGATGTGTGGGCGCAGATGTACTTAAAAAGTACAAAGAAACGAATGCTGAAACCTAAATTTCAGTTTAAGTTTTGAGATCTTGTCCGGATAAACTACACTAATCAACCGTTTCAACGTGCCTATCAGGAATAGTACACAACAGATGTGTTTAAGATAGCTGGAAGACTTCTGAAGCAAGGAATTCCCATGTACAGACTAAACGATTTAAAAGGAGACATTATTAAAGGTTTATTTTATACCAACAAAAAATGAAATAGAAATGAAAATAGCTTGTTGTTCATTGAGCGAATCTTAAAGAGACGTAAAAGGAACAACAAACTTCAACATTTTGTCGAGTGGCAGGGGTTCCCTAAAACATTTAAAGGTTGGGTAGATGCAAATGATGTCAAAGACGTCTCTATAGACATATCATAAACATCATGAAAAGATATTTATACATCAAAAGTGATGAAAGTGATGCATATTTTTCAAATAATCAGACGTATAGTTTCAAGGTTCATTTGAATTTACCACTTTCATTGAAAGGTAAATGGAAAATTGCGCTAATGGAATTTAAAGCAGAGTACATTGCTGGTAATACGCCAGTAGAAGCTATATATATTTATAGAGACCTTTGCAAAGAAAGCATCGTTCATGGTGTGGAAGAAGCACTGTTGAGACGACTGGAAGCAAACAAAGGGAACAGCTGGGAGTATTTTTTCTACACCATACTATCTGGCTATGTCAAAAAAAAAGAAGTAAGAGAATATCAGGTCTATATAAACCTTGGAATTGGTACATATGCATCAGTCTTGAAAGGACCTGTGTATCTTACACTTCATTTAAAACAGTACCCGTTTCTTTAATATGAAATTATACATTCCAAATCCGCAGAAGTGGGTAGATTTCTTTGATCAAGTTAGTAATGGAAAAACAAAGTTGAACCAAACAGGAGATGGTAGACAATTGTCTGTCATTCTAGTTGATTAACCAAAGACTGTAAACGACAAACACTATACTATAAAAGCGGGTTTACCATCGGAACAAACAACGGCTCAAGCTGAATCCGAGATGGAGAGAGATGATATAAATCCAACTAACATTGTAGATATGCTTCAGTCTTCAACTACTCAGCGACATTGTATGATCAAACGTAAAAGAAGTAGTAAATCAGCTCCTAAAAATCGAAACGACAACGTAGACGTGGGAAAAAATATCAAAACGATAGAGCGGACGTGGCAAGAAAAAATCTAATTCAAGGATGAGCATCTTGAGAAAACGACAAAAAAGCACAACATTGTTCGAAAAAGGATATATTTGAAATAAAATAAAATGTCTGATTTAATGACGAACAAATTAAGGAAGGTCTCGTATCAGAGTTAGCTTTGCTTGAATTAGATAGCACTAAAACTAGTGAAACGAATATTTACTATGATGAAATTCGACCTCTTTCACAAGCTTCCGGTAATAGTCCTTTTGAATTTTGTATAAGTGGTCAAAACTCAATGGATTCTTTAGATTTGAAAAATTCACAGATTTATGTAAAGTGTAAAGTAGAAAAACCAGATGGATCACCATTAACTGATCTTAAAGCAAATAAAGTAGGACCTGCTAATCTGTTTCTACAGGTTTTATTTGCAGCAACGGAGGTAACACTTCAGAACAAAGCCACAATTACCTGCAACTTTAATCCATACCGAGCTTACATTCAGACAATATTAAACTATGGAGAGAGTGCTGCAAAAACTCAGCTCACTACACAACTCTTTGAGATGGACGACTCAGATTCTCCAGGTATGTTTATTATGTAAATTAAATCATAAGTAAGATAAATGAAAGTATATGTGAGATATGTTCAAAATAATGTCTTTTACCATGTTTTTTTCCGTATTGCAGAAGTGACTAATCCCAATGGAACTAACGATGGACTTAACGTTCGAGCTTAGTTAATGTTATCCCAACACATAGATCTGCAAGGTCCTATTTTTCATTATTTATTCTCCTTACCGAGATACCTATTGAATCAGGTAGATGTGAGAGTCAAGCTCTATAGAATTTCAAAATAATTTTGTTTGCTTGCTGGAGACAACGTTGAATATCGTGTAGTAATTGAAGACATATACCTTCTAACCAGAAAGACCCGCCGTCATTTACGGTCATTCAAAAATACTAGAAAAGCAGAATGCTCTTTACCCATTCAAAAAAAAAAAAGTGGAAGTGAAATCAGTGAGCATTGCAACCGTTTCAACTGCATACAGCTGGGACAACATGTTTATATAAACTTATAGGATTTGTGAAAAGCAAAGCAATAAGCGGTGATTATGCGACTTATCCATTCAATTTCGAAAATTGTTCGATTCAACAAATATGCGTGTATTGTGATGGTCTACCTGTTGGAGGAAACCATTCAAGTTGATCTTTGACACTACTCAAGGTGTAACAATAATGAGTTCATATACAAACTTGTTACTGTCATATGGAAAGTGGAGATATGATGAAGGAAATCAAATTGACAGAGATCACTATTTAAACGGATCCACATTATTCATCTTCCAGTTAGAACCTGACTTTTCACACCATGGAGAATATTTATCTTTGCTTAAGACAAGTAACGTGAGGCTGGATGTCGTATTCAAGACGCCATTAACAGGTAAACTTTTTATCCACTTGAATAACATATGATCTACAATTAATTGCTTAATTTTATTATTTATTTTTATCGACTTGGTTAACATATGATCTATAATTAAATGTTTAATTATATTTTTTTTTTTTTGTTACAAAATCCATGAGCTGCATTGCTTATAGTGAAGGATCAGGATATTTTGAAATCAACAGAGGAAGAGATATTATCATTTCATAATGGATACGTGGCAATTAACGTGCATGATAAAATGTGATCCTATTTTAAATGATCGAATCATTGGTGTTTTTGCTGCAGATAGACTTCCAAGAGAGCTTCCTCGGGCCCCTTTTGATTCATAGCAAATACAGATTATCAAACAAAACCCGGTTTACATTGGTGTGCTTCTTTTTAGCAATTCCCTAAACAGTTTGACTTTTTTGATAGTTATAGTAAAACACCAAAACAAAATTGTTACTATTTCCAGCATGGTTAGAAAACAATGCAAACACTATACGAACAAACAGATACAGAGTGACTCTTCAACATTGTGTGGACTATATTGTTTCTTCGTAAAAGACTCTGTTTTTTTTCATATCAGGACTTCCTTGACATATTTGATATCTCGGCTTTAGATTCAAATGATTATTACGTAACTGATAAAGTGACAAAAACTTTTTATCATTGTGTAGGAGATGTATATGACGATAATCAGAACTGCACGTCTGTAATTAAATGTCTTTAATCATACTATGTAAAATACTTATACATCATACTATGTAAAATACTTGAATATCATACTTTGTAAAATGTTTATATACCATATTGAATAAAATGTGAAAAAAAGTTCTTTGTTCTGCTTTTGTTTAAAAAAAAGTAACAACATTAATTTTAGCAATTAGCAATGCCTTCTGTTCGTTTTTCTTTTTTATTATCACATAAAAAAACTATACATTTTTTACCCTAGACCTACAAATTCGGAAATTGGTTTTCCATTCATTTCATCCTTCATTTTCCCTAATACTTTTTTTTTATCACTATGAAGAAAATGTTCTTTGGGATAGTCGGAGGTGTCGAAATGGTCCATTGAATTTTTCATATCTTCATAAATGTTCGGTGTTTGACAGCTGAAGAAGAGGCTATCAGTATCTGTCATTTGTAGTTGTGCTGTATCTTTGTACTTCTTTTTGATGTAATCGTACCAACATTTAAACATCAAGCATTTGCTTAGGTCTGAAATATAAATTGAAATGAGTTATTGTTTATGCATGTAAAGTTTAAAAGTGTAAAACATCGTAAAGAAACTGTAGAAAAACAAGACATAGAATGTAGAGAAAAAGACGTAGAATGGAGAAAGTGTAGAAAATGTAGATGTAGAAAAAAGATTTTTAACCAATACATACCTAAAATACACATACCGCAGTAGATGGGTTTGAATAGATTGACTTTCTTCGCCTTATGTAGTTTTACTGCAACCAGATCTTCATTAAAGATGGTAGTATTTTTATAGGTGGGTTTAGCGCTGACTTTCCGAAGTCTTCTTTCCGTATGTACAAGTTCAATATTCTTGTGAAGTCTTGCGTTTTACATTGTCTGAAAAAAACATTGAAATATCTTTATGTTTTGTTGTTGTTGTTTTTCAAATATCTTTTAAATATTTTTGAAATCTATTCTTTTTTAAATGGTTATTAACATTTGAAATGCTTTAAGTGATATAAACTAATGTAGAATAACGTTTGTGTGTAAATACGTGTGTGTGTATTCGTGAATTTAACAGAAAATATACTTTACTTACTTTTCCGAAAACAGACACATTGATCAGCTTGTAGATTTTTTTCTGGAAGGTAGATGTGGCTTTCTTTCTCATTTCTGTGTAATGGTCAATGTAGATCTTCATCCATGCGTTTTGTTTGAATGCTAGTATTTTATGAATGGTTTTTAAGTTCATACCTAAACACATATACAACTGTAAGCTTCTGTAGTGAACCACATAATGATCCTTATCTTCTAATGTAGTCAACAGTTTCTCCACTTTGCCTCGATTTGGTAATGGACCATCCTCAGATAGACCGTGCAACTTTCTTAAGAGTTTTTGTGCATATGGAGATAGTTCTTGGTTCGAAATTATCCTTCGAACAGGTGCTAGTGGTAGACAGATGTGTTCATCATGAAGACTTTTAGGATATTCTAAGGAAACCTCTAGATGTAACCCATATCTCCCTTTTCCGGAATGGCCATGATGTCAAATTATTCTATCTCATTCTTTTCCATGAAAACAAAACCATTTAGGAAGAGGCTGTATAATTGAACTGAGCATTAAGATTATTTGCATCTAAATCCATTAAAAATGTTGATGGTTTGTGGAATCATATTCATGCAAATACGAATTGTTTGCTTTTTTATAACGATTTAAGATCTGTGAAATTCCCCACGAATACCAGCCTCTATCATCAATATTTTATCAATGTCAGATAGCAACTCAAACTAAACACCTGTCATCTTCAGACAAGCAAATCAAGAGAGACCAGGTGAAGTATAGAAATGCCATGGATCCAGTTCATACTGATTGAGACTTAGATTTCTGAATGCTTCGAACACATCACTCAGTAACATGATACCATCCTAAAGAATTTATGTTAGAAGTTATAAAGATGTTCTGTGCATGTTCATTTGAAATGTGTGACTTTTGAAAAGTAAAATAAAAAGTGTTATTATCGTCAAACTTTTCAGAAGAGTCCATGTACTCATATATACACCTTTCAGAAGCAGCAGTTGCGTTTCTTTGAATGCTTGTAATCCATCTTGAGCGAGGTCTTTCACCAGATTTTCTAAACAAATGGGAAGAAACTGAAAACTGTCAATAAATTGCAATCTATCTAGCGAAAACCTAACATAACGCTCGGTATTTGTGCAATACATTTCAATCCATGACTTTTAAACTGACCAAAATTTTCACACAAGATGTGTGCATCAAAGTTCTTCAGATTATGGAATATGAACTTGTTTGCAGCTAAGATTACAATTATTACAAGTTTCTCCTATGATCTTCCCCGTGAGATGATTATGATGTCTAACAATTCTACCATGTGTCTTATCATATTTTGTGAATAGCTTTTTACAGATGCAGCAATGAGTAGCCTTTTTGAAAAGCTCATTATGATACTCCTTATTCTGCTTTGGTTCTATAGTCGAAAGTTTCTCCAGTATTTCTTCTTGATTTTGAAGCAAACATTCTATAAATTTTTTACCGGCATCTTCACCTCTATATATGACAGTTTGCTGTATCTTGAATCTTCACACACGACTTTGTATCCAAACCCACAAACTTCAAGTTTGCTCGTTTGTGTACTACTACTGCGCTCAGGATGAGAAACACATGTGTGGAGTTTTCTGTTGATAGTTTCAAAATCAGCGTAGATAACAAACGGTACTTTCATTGTTTTTTCAAAATACTTAAATTCAAGAAGGTCATTTTTACCGGCTTCAGGGAGTTCTACCCTTTGTGCTTCATGTTGTGAACAGTAGATTTGATATTCAAGTAATGTCACTTCTTTGACAAATCCATGCAGGCAGAAATGACAGAAATACATTTTCGAGCGGTGAGATTTTGTGTGTGACAAAAAGCGATTCAAGTTTGTAATTAAACAATAGTGAGAGATATCTCCTTTTGTCAACCACAGTAAATTGATGTGATGAAGAAGGTGTCGATATTTTGTAATAATTCTCATTGGTAAAATCGAATCATCTTCATATGTAAAGACATTGGTGGATATATTTTTATTTTTATTTTCCACTTTCTGAATCTGTGATAATGTTACAGGATATTCAACATCAATTGACTTCATTCTCATACTTATAATAATGCTCTGCCTTTTCTGCTGCTATTGCAGTTGGGTGTAATGATGCTAATAAGCAATACAGGAAACACTTGTTGTCTTGATTCACAATGTTGCGCATACATTTTCTGCATTGCCTCATTCAAATCATGCTCAGAGAAATCATCTATTGACAGTGTATGGTATGTTAAACTTCTGAAATACGGTTCTGTGATGATAACTTCTTGTGGGTCATCTTTCTGAATTTCGACTTGAACGCAAATATTCCATTTAATGCCTCTTAAAGCATGTATACTTGATAGCAAATATTTTCTCACCTGTTCCCTTACATTCCTGAAAAATGTCAAAACATAATATTGATCACCTTCTTTTGGATGTATATATCTGTTCATTACATTTTGCCTTAATGTTGATTCATCAATGGATTGATTTTCCTGATATTCAGGAATATGCTGGTCATATTTATATACAGCTTCTCTACCATTGTCATAAGGAACAGTAACATATTTTTAGTTTGACTACTTGATGTTTGACTTCTTGGTGTTTTTCGACCACCTTGTTGATTAAAATGAGTTGTTGCTTTTCAAGCACCTTGTTGGTAAAGAGGAGCTGCTCTTCTATTATCTTGCTGATTAATATTATTGTTTTTATTACCACTAACATTTTTTTTTCAGTTTGACAACTTGATTTTTTTTTTCACGTCTAACGCAGACACAGTTGTTTTTTTTATCACCATGTTGGTTAAAAGGAGCTCTTCGGGCATCTTGTAGATTAATAGGATGATTTTCATTTACATCTTGAAATAAATCTGAAATTCGCAAGCACAATTTTTACATGGAAATTACACTCTTTGCTGTGTCTGACTTAAGTTTTGAAGTATGCGAACTTTATGACGCTTTAGATTATATCTTTTGTTAAACGTTTTGTTACACAATTAACAAGTAATTGCTTTCTTTGCTTCTATATACAAACTGTGTTCATTCTTTTGGTGAACACGTAATTTGTCAAATCGAGAAAAAGATTTACCACAGAGATCACACTTTCGTTTAGGCATATGAGCTTGCTTATGTCGCTTCAATAAAGATGTGTTATATTTTTTATAACAAATCTCACATGAAAGTGACTTTTCACTAAGATTGTTTCCCGTTTATTTAATTCTTCATCACTACCATCACTATCATCACTATGTGTACTATTCATTTTATATGTAAGTAACACATATTAAACTTAGTAACACATATTAAACTTAGAAAATAATCCTGATTTTATGTGTAAAAATGTTCAAAATTGTACCAAAATAATATCCAACATCTTCATCGATACACTCATTGTAAAACTAACGTTTGATAATAACTGTGTGCGTTCATGTATTATAATAACTGTGTACGTTCACAGTACAGGAACAAAAAATGACATTAGTAGCTTTATATGGGCCAAATGAAGATAATCCACAATTTTATGAATAAGTGTTTGCTACAATTAAGGCTGTAGGAAATAGATCAGTTATTCTTGGGGGAGACTGGAATGTACCATTGAATTATGATGACGATACTCTTAATTATAAAAATAATAATAACTGTAAAGCACAAGAGGTAATACATAAATATATATATGATTTGGATTTACATGATGTTTGGAGAATGCACAATATAGGTATCAAAAGATATACTTGGAGAGGGCCTTATATCAAAATGGCACGCCTTGATTATTTTCTTATAACGTCTGATCTGCAGTCGGTTGTCAAAGACACAGACATCGATTATAGTTATCGGTCAGATCACTCCCCTATATCATTGACACTCTCATTCACGGACCAGCCTAGGGGGCCAGGGGTGTGGAAATTTAATCATAGCCTTCTTAGTGATCATACAATGTAAAACTGGTAAAAGACACAATACAGGAAACAATATTAGACTATTCATTTAATGTAGAAAATGAACATGCATCTGAAGATTATAATCAAACTTATCAGCCAGGTATAAAGTTTCTCTACAGTAGCAGTATAGGGAGTCAGCATGTGCCAGCACAAGAGTGTAGACATATAGAGTAACAGTAGCAACTGTGAATAAATGTGTTTAAATGTGTATTGTCTTTAGACTTGTATTTACTGGACCAGAACTATAAAAGACAAACACAACAATATTTTTTTATTTCTATATCAGTTGATGCGTTTAACTGTTATTATCAATTGATGCTTTTAACTTTTATTATTAATTTCAACAGATGCATTCTTCATGAGAATGAGAAGTGAACAATTACATTTTGATAAAAGTTAAATAAAACTACTTCTTCATGTGTAGATATATTTAACAACAGATTGCCTTCCTGTAGAATATAATTGATCCATTGCATTTTGTTTGTCGTTTTCTTTCCATTTGATGGTGATAATCTCCTTACACCTTTTATCTTCTTTTTAACTCTTGGTAACATTGACTTTGTTCTATTAAACGGCATTTCTGATAATGGTTTATGGACATATAACGATGGTTTAACATACTTTTCTGCTTTATTGTTCAAATGCTCCTCATTCGAAGAAGTTTCTCTTGAGATGTTAAGCTCAGGTGATGTTTTTCCTTAGGTACAAGAACATTTTCACGTGCCATATTATAATATTTCGCTCTTATTGCCTCAATGAGTGGTAAAATGTATTTGAAATATTTCAATAGTAATTGTTTTTTTTTCTTTTTTAAAGGAACCTCTCTGTTTACAATTGGCGAATGAAAGCGTTTCGTTTTGATAGCTCTGCTTTAACTTTATTCTCCAGTGGACGATTACCCACTAAAACAGTAAATACTATCTGTATAATAGCTCTTAACTGTTCCTTCTCTGTGTTTTGCAATAAAGCCTTCTGCTGCGTAGCAGTCGTGTGGAGAAGCAGATATTAAAACTATCTTTCGTTCTTAACTAAATTATTCATTCTCCTTTTCAGGTAAATAAACTATCATTAACTGACTTGGTAAAAAGTTTGTTCGAAGTTCATATTTCGGATCTGAGTGTGGGGAAATATCAATCAAAAGATATCTATATTTTTTCATCAGTAGCTTTCTTGTATGCTTCAAGAAAATATTTAGTTTGACCAGGAAAGATCTGACGACCGAGGGTCTGTATCTGTAACTCATCACGATTATTTTTAAACAGATAGAAGTAATGTGTTTAAACTAAAAGTGCGAAATTCCCGACCTGGATAGAAGGCATTTTGACAAATAAAAAAGCAGAAAAAATTAAAATGATGAGCATATTTAAAATAGATACGAACCACATCTTTACTTTTAGCACTTTGAGTCATCATATCATCGATAACTAAAAAATTTTCCCTCGGTTCACTCATATGCCAGCTCTCTATTTTAGCTTTTGTAGGAAGTCCTTCAGAAAATATAATTGTAGGTATAGCTTTTTTCATTTCAGCGTACAGAGGTTGATCTACACCATAGCAAAAGTAGATTGCTTTTATTGGTTTAGTAAATGCTCTATCGGCATGTTTAAGTAATTGAAATACAAAACTACTTTTACCAACGGTCCTGTAAGAAGAAAGAAAAGCTTTTATCAGTTGTGTGTGTATTATACAGAAATATATACTATAGTATTACGTGTATTTGTTCACTCGAAATTTATTGTGTTCATAAAAATATGTACCTATTACTTGTGCTGTTGAATCAACTTCTAGCTTTATCAGACTCTCCATTTTCATCTTTAGTATGTTCCCTCTTTCAAACAATGATATTTATTTTAATACCTTTGAATCAACATCAGATGATGCTTTTAAATTAAATAAAAAAAACATCAGGTGCAGCTTTTAAGTTAAGTAATAAAACACCATGTGACGTTTTAAAATTAAGTAATAAAACACCAGGTGGCGCTTTTAAATTAATAAAACACCAGGTGACGCTTTTAACGTAATAAAGTAATAGAACACCAGGTGACGCTTTTAAATTAAGTAATAAAGTAATACAACATCAGATGACGCTTTTAAATTAAGTAATAAAACACCAGGTTACGCTTTTAAATTAAGTACTAAAGTAATAAAACACCAGGTGACGCTCTTAAATTAAGTAATAAAACACCAGGTGACGCTTTTAAATTAAAGAAAATGAACCAGTTCAATGCATATACTTAGCTGCTTTAACTTAGCTTTTTATCACCATGCAAACAAAATACGATAAGTCTGAATTTTAGAGAGTGTACAAACAAACCTTGGATTTAGGAAACGGTAAACATTGAAACCGTGGAATGACACTTTCTTCCTAAACATAAATGATTATAAAAACACTGGAAAATTTGAAAGAACACAAGCAAAAAGCATTTCTCTTAAATGGGAGGATGTACTATCTCTTAGAGAAAAAAAATCAATGAGCTGGAGACATATGTAGAGCAAATGAAAAGAGAGAAGGTATTTATCTATTTTTTGTTAACATAAATCTATTTATTATTTGTTTTTTGTTAACATAAATTTATTTTATTATTTTTTGTTAATATAAATCTTTTTTTTTTTTTTTTTACATAAATCTATTTTTGTTAACATAAATCAATTATATTTACATTAAAAATTTTTTTAAACTTTGTTAAAACTTCTTTTTCTTCAAATACTGCATATATTTTAATCGAAACGGTCTAATTTTACAATATATGCTAAAAATTGTTTAAATTTTGTTCTTCATATATTTATAAATCATCTCCCTCAGTCTCTACTGTTCTCAGGAAATTCTTTTCATTGATGAAAGTCCACCAACACCATCGACTGCAACATCGGTATCAAAATCATCGTACGCACCAGCATCAACATCATCGTACACTCCAACAATGGATAAATGGTCTCATAGACACAGGGAGACTGTACGATTCAAGCCATACTAAAATGTCTAGTTTTTATCAAATAAAAGGAAAGCTTTTTTTTTTTCTTTACAAACATGTTTGGTTGTGGTAAGTTTAATGTTTATTTCATTTCTTAAGTGTCAGTTACTTCTTTCTAATTAAAAATATACATACAAATACATGGATAAATTTGTTAAAGTAATGAAAACAAAAGTAAGATTGAGTAAAACGATGTATTGTGTTTCCATCGAGTCTGTTTGTTTGAGGTTAACGTTTCAGTCATTTGGAGGCTTTGTGTACTTGAGACAGATACAGTGCTGTCACACTGCAGTATCACGCCGTAGATATGTGACATGATTCCACACCCAGTCACATTATTCTGACATCGAGTCGGCCAGCGCTGGAACCCTTATATGCTGAAAGCCAAACAAAGGAGCTATTTTACGACTTTGGTATGTGCGGCCGGGGATCGAACCTCACGATTCAGGAACGAACGCTCTAACCACTCGGCCGCTGGGACCGGTCTCTTTACCACATATACTTGTGATATTACGATACAAGATGTTGGAAATTTGATCCCAGATGAAAATCTCAGACGGAGTGAAGATTCCCTCCGAATATTGAATATGCGCAGTACGACTCTTGGAGACTTCAGCACATCGTGACACCGGATCTTTAAAACCTCAGCCCAGTTGCTTAAAAAAGCTCTGATACTTGATGTGTAGCAGAACTTTCCGACTAAAACAAACGTTTTCAATCTTAAATGCAAATCAAAAGTCAAAAATAAGCAAGTGAAAACTACAAATTAGAATCTACATTTAACAATTTTTAACTTATGAACGTTAACTTAAATTTTAACGTAAATATGGCAGACAAAACTATATCGTTAAAACTGAAATGTTTAAGTAACAATGCAAAGGTTGTAAAAAGCATTTTGAAATTGTAATTTCGTAAATATAATAAGCATGGTAAACTTGTAATAAGCATTGTGAAACCTCAATTAGTAAAAGAAATGAACTGGCGGATATCCCACCTATATGCTTGGTGTTGATGATGACTGGTATTTCCAGTGAGTTTTATTAAATGATAGTAAGGAAGAACACACAAGCACGAATTTAAATGATTCCGTGCAATTTTCTCCCAGCATTTTGAGTGTTACATTTCCCCATGTTGAAAACATACAATGCTTAGAATCACATAACAATCAAATGGCATTTTATAAATTTGCAAAATGTAATCCTGATTCTTATAAAGATTATGAAGATTGGTAACCGTCATTATTAGTCTTATGTTTGCCTTGTACACATCGTAGTTTTTTTAAACTATTTATGAAGACATATAAGTGGATCTTATTGTTGAAAAAGAGATTATCGATTTAAAGAAATATTCCATTTTTGTGATCGCTTAAAAACATTTGCAGAGTGATCACGGCAAATACGACCTCATAAGCATTCACTGGCTGGTGCTGGATTCTATTATACAGGGAGAGGAGATCGTGTCCAGTATTTTTGCTTTAAAGTAGTATGGTAGGTGGTGTTGGGGAGAAATCGAGGCAGAGGCACTAAACGAAAGTACGCTATGACGTCATTAATTAGGACAATGGCCTATTGTTTAGGGTATGACATAATCCCCGACCTCACCCCTTTAACGAGGTCACGTGACATTCTTGAAAAACCGCAATATCTATTTTTAATTGTCTCCCTAAACAACGAATAATAATAACCTATTGTTTCGGGTATGATATAATCCCCTTATCCACCCCTTAAACGAGGTCACGCGTCTATCGTTTTCGAGGATGAGTAAACCGCAATATTTATTCTTTTATAATATCGTATTGTTATTCGGGACAATTAATCAACTACGTCATTCACCGCAAAAACGCGATTGAAACAATCAAATCGGACTGCAGCCCCTACCGCTCCCTTAAACGAGGTCACGTGACTTTTGAGGTCACGGGTTAACAACCATTCGGCGCTAAAACGCGAAACATGGACGTTTTACCCGTTCACGTATGCGACGATATATACCATTTCCTAGTAGAAAAACCGTTTATATCTTTGAAACATATTCTCGGATACGAGATGTATAAAATGGCGTTATACGAAACGTGTAGAAAACCAACGATGAAGACCAAATCGTGTATTAAACGGTGGTTAAGCGAAAAGTCCACTTTCGGACAATTTAAAACGTTTTTAATACGTTTACTCGAAAAATATGGCGTTAAAATTAACGTCGAAGTGCTCATAATGGAAGATTGGATGAAATATGTCGCTACCGATAACGAGGTCATCAGGCGTATTTTTCTATGGAAATATGGTAAGGGAATAGAACATACTCTGGGATGTAAAGATCTCTACGCAGAACACCATTTTCTTATGTTATTATGCGATTTGAAGGCTAAGTAACTTTAAGAAAATATATGTCATACTGTACAGTATTATAAATGACCGAAGTATTGGATCGGAAGTCATTATACGTCTAGCTATCTGAAGGTATGGACGTGTCGGACTCGAGCGACTGGAATCGGAGAGACATGAAGCTCTACGACGACCGACTGGAAACGTTTAAGTTTTGGCCAAAGCAAATTAAACCAGAGCCGTTCGCATTGGCGAGAAACGGATTTTTTCTACACGGGACAATACGACAAAGTTACTTGTTTTTGCTGCAAATTATCTTTATACGCTTGGGAACAGCGTGATGATCCATATCGGGAGCATCGGCAGTGGTCACCTTCTTGCGCGTTCCTGAAAATGATCGGTGGCGAAAAGCGCGAAAACGAATCGCGAACCTGTCACTTCGATATATAGCGAAGGATATCGATTTTCTCAACAACGCGTAGCAACACTAGCGTCACCGACTATAATTAGCAAACGACGTAATTCTTCGGACCAATCAAATGAGAGTAATCATTTTTATATCTAGCTTAGACCCTTGGAATGCCTCATTCCGCTCTAAGTCGTCGAAGGAGAAACATCATGTCTACCAGTTTTCAACTGACTGACGCGCCCCACAGGGTTCTGAATGAAAATCATAAAGCTCGTTATTTACAAGACATCGGAAAAGGATTGTTTCTGTTTGACAGCGTGTTTAATGGAACCACATACATTCACGTGAGAAAGTTGTTAGCCGGAAAAAATCCGACCAAAAACGGGGTCGCGTTAACGTTACAGAGATGTAACGAATTATACGCTTTTCTACCGTACCTCGATACGATTGTCGGGGGAATGGAATTGGGAGAAGACTCGTTCTATCGACATCACCTCAGCGGAAACTGGTACGTAACCGCGCAGAGCGGAAATCAACTGCGTGGATATTCGAAAATTTTGGCTACCAGAAGGGGCGGAGGAGATTTGCGCCACCAGAAAAGGCGTTTCGCTATCGCTCGAATAGTACATAGAGCTGAGAAACGGACTTCGTACGATCGACAGTTTCGTACCCGAACTTCTAGATGTGATCCCCTGCTATACGATGGACAATCATAACGTATCGGAATGTTCGGAGTGTTATCCGAAGTAGACTCATTTTGGTTTATATATATATATTACTATCAACTAGTACATTTTACTGTATTCGTATGTCAAATTATATATTATATTCGTATGTTTTGCATATTTTACCATCATCGTATGTCAAATTATATATTTTTGTCATTTGCGTATTAATAAATATAACTTACATACTGCAGACTCTCCGTCTTGTATAAATACCCGGGTTTTACATCTCTTCTATATCAGTTTAACAGCGGATTCGAAAGAGATAACATGATTATAACGAACGTTGTGTGTAGCGCTAAGCTACGTTATTCCTTCGATTTAAGGCAGTTATGCCGGCAGTTAGGTAACGTTAAATATCATCCCGATAGATTCACGGGGCTCGTGTGGCAACACAAGAAAATAAGCGGAAATTGCCTGGTTTTTCCTAACGGCGTCATTAACTGTAACGGTAAAGCCCGCTGTTTCAAAGAAGGTATAAAAAGATTAAGGAGATACGCTCGCTACTTGCAAAAATTAGGTTATCCAGTACAATTCACTGACGTCAAGATACTGACAGCATCCGCCTATCATACACTGAGCGCCGGGCTAAATTTACAGACACTAGTAATGGAAAGACAAGCCGTCTACGAACCCGATCTATTCCCCGCAGCGATACTTAAACGAAAAGGTATCACATTAAGTTGTTTCCATACGGGTAAAATTATCATTACCGGTATAAAGAGAGTATTCGAATTTGATGACGTCATCTATCCTACGCTTATCGAACTGGAACTGTATAGCGTAAGAAGCTAATAATCGAATGTTTCTTAAACGACATGGAAAAAAGTTTACCTTAATATACGCTTTTTGCTGCATCTTAAGGACGCCCCCGCGTCTGAGAGAAAAAATATGCTCATGAATATTACGTCCAGTCAACTAGAAGCCGTGAGCGAAGTCGCGCTCCGGGTGGTAAATGGCGTCGTGGCTCCCGCGAGAAGGGACGTTCAGCTATTTAGCCGGAAAAGAACGCTGCTAAGAACGCTAGCATCCTCAGACGTTTCACCGCGTAGAAAGAAATCTTTGGTTAGACGCAACCATTCTCTCATCCCCGCCTTATTGAGGACCCTCTATTTGATACAAGTCATTACGGACGAGGTCCGCACCGCGCGCGAGTCATGAGGTACGAAGACTACTTGAAGAACATTTATTACGACCCCTCTCACCCGGCGTCGTATTCTAGCTCTGATAAATTGTACAGAGCCGTGAGGAAAGAAGGGAAATTTGTACTGAATAAAGCTAAAATTGAAAAATGGTTAAAGAAACAAGACATATACCGTACATAAAGCTATCGTCAGAAAACACATGCGCCAACGCATCGTATCGCCGTATATAGACTATCAGTGGGAAGCCGACGTGGCGTATATGAACCAGTTTACGAAACAGAATGGTGGTTACGGTTATTTTCTGCTCGTGATTGACATATTTTCCAAATACGTTTGGACAGAACCGTTGAAAACGGTGCGAGGACACGAAGTTGCCACCTCCTTTCGAGCTATTGTCGATGAGGGTCGCCAACCGCAATGTTTGAGAACGGACGTCGGTAGCGAATTTAAAAGTCAAGCATTTCAGAAGATACTAAACACGCAAGAAATTAAACATTTTTATTCGCGTAACGAAACCAAGGCCGCCGTGGCCGAAAGAGCCATAAAAACTATCAAAATGAAATTAACCCGCTATATGACCGCGAAGCAAAGTCACAGATGGATCGATATCTTAGAAGACGTGACGCGAAGTTATAATCATACCTATCACAGAACCATTAAAAAGACGCCCGTTTCCGTGAAGCGGCAGGACGAGGTAGCTATATGGCAACGAAACTATGACGCGTTAAAGAAACCTAAACGTCGAGCGAATCCTTCCGGTGCTCCGTATCGTTTCAAGGTGGGAGATACCGTCCGCCTGTCGCATTTGAGGAGGCCTTTTCAACGAGAATACGATGAACGCTGGACTACGGAATACTTTATCGTATCGGAAATGGTAAAAACCAGAATATTTCGTATTACAAAGTAAAAGATCTTCAGGGAGAACCGATTGACGGTACATTTTACGACAACGAAATGACGAAAATTACGGTGGATAAAGACACTACGATCAGAATCGAAAAAATCGGGAAACGATGTACTCGTGAAATGGATGGGTTGGCCCAAGAAATTTAATAGTTTTATTCCCGCGAAAGATGTCGAGACTTTTAAAGGTACGTAAGAGCCTCCGTACAACCACCCTTTCGAAGCAAGATGTCGGATATCATACTATACTTGTCTAACAAGGATTCGGAGGAGAGAAAGAATCCCGCCGAGTTTTGGGAAAATACGTCTGGCGCTTTGCTCTCCGATGGAATTTGGGAATGCGCGCTGTTAGAAATCTCTCTCATTTGCAATTTTACGCCGAAATGCGACAGAGTGTATTTATGCGGCGACTTTCTAGAAGAGCAATACGTTAATCGCGCTCGAGTCCCGGCGCTTAAGAACGTGGAAGTCAGAGGAAAGTTCAACAAATACTTGAACGCGACGTATACGCGACCCACATACGTAAGAGTAAGAAGAAATTTGGGACATCAGTTGGGATTTCGATTATTAAACGAAAATTTGGAACCGGTCATATTTGACGATTTCCCGACATTACACTGCGTCTTACACTTTAAGAAAAGATGGGTTCGATAGAAGTGTACGATTATAAACGTCAAGCGTGGGTGCTTTACGTTCCCGATTACGACAAGTGGTATCAACATTTCAAAGATTTGCGGGACGGTTACGTTCAACCCGACCACCAGGGACGCTATGTCGTCGATATTGGCGCCAAAAACAGGAAAGTGAAAGAAAAAGAAGAAGATGAAAGGAGAATGAGGAACGCCGAAAACCAACCAGCCATTCAGCTCGTCACCCCCGTCGCGCAAGCTTTAGAAATAGCCAAATCCGATATCCGCCGCGAAAAAGAACGTAAGAAGGGGTTCGGCAGTACACGTAAGAGGGTGAAAAAGTCGGCACCGAGGCACGCAAAACGCTAAAGATACGACGAAGAAACGCAAGTGTAAACGATGGAAAGGGAAGATTGTCATCAGCAAGAATTATCTCTCTTTGTATCAGCCCCTTCCGATCCTTCTCTCCAGTCTCGGGAATGGATAGAATATCGACCCATTAATCAGATAACGCACAATTCAGCCATAGAATTTAACATCCCGGTCCAATCCTCCGCTTACGTGGACCTGAAGAGAAGTTTATTGAACCTAAAACTGAGACTCACGAACGCCGATGGAACGCCTATCGCGGACACTGAAACTGCGGGGCTCGTTAACCTCCCTTTACACACCATTTTTAAACAAGTCGACGTTAGCTTGCAACAGACGCCGCTCTCTCACATGGGTAATAATTACCCGTATAAAGCCTATATCGATATGATACTGAAAACGAACCGACAGATGCAAGGCGGTATACTTACTAGTCAGCTTTTCTACAAAGATACGAATTAGACGATAATGATGTTAAGACCGGAAATAACACCGGATTATATTTGAGATACAAGAAAACTTTGGGCGGAGCGACTGTCAATTTAGAAGGTCCGCTGCTTCTCGACCTGTTTCAACAATCAAAATTACTGATCAACGGAATTCACATCGGTATTCAGCTGTGGCCAGCCCCCGACGCGTTTAGAATCATCACCGATAATTTATCTCCGTCTATCAAGGTACAAATTGTAGACACTAAATTTAAACTGTGCGTACAACGCGTTAACGGAGCGGTGGTCGTTGCGCACGAGAAACTGTTACAAGAAGGACCGGCTATTTACCCGTATCTCCGCTCCGAGATCAAAACTACGGCCATAGCAGCCGGATCCTACAACTATACGGCTGATGACATCTTTCAGAGCTTAGTACCCAGTAAACTCATCATCGGTCTGGTACCCGGCGCCGCGTATACCGGGGATTACCATAAAAACCCGTTTAATTTCAAACATTACGACTGCACCTCAGTGGGTTTTTTTCGTGGACGGTCAATCGTATCCATCGCAGCCTTTACAGCCGAATTACGGAGGAAATCAGTATGTGGACTGCTACAGAACCCTGACCTCATTTCGAAATGACGTCAACGTGTCCGTAGACGAATATAAGAAGGGATATTGTTTGTACGTGCTAGACATTGATCCCTATTATTCCTTCAACACCAAGCGAAAAGGGCACTGTCGTTTAGAGCTGAAATTTGCCACCGCTTTACCGGAAAGCGTGACATTGGTGATGTACGCGAAGTTTCCGGCATTCTAAATATAGATCACTCTAGGGCCGTATTCGTGAAATGAATAACTATCAACTAGAGAAAATACTACGGGCCTATCCGGTCACAATACGCGCTTCCGATCAGCTACGCGAAGACAGGGGGCGTTTCGTCGTTTGTAACACCGATTCGAGCGACGGCCCGGGAGAGCATTGGACCGTATTCTACTTTCCGAACGAGGGACCTTATGAGTATTTCGATTCCCTCGGAAACGAACCTAAATATTACCAAGCGGGTTTCGAAAACGTCTCAAGGAGACCGTACTGGATGATACGCGACCCCATACAAGCTCCAGATTCCTCTACCTGCGGACTGTATTGCGTGTATTATATAATGGAACGGTGTAGCGAAAAGTCTTTGATAGATATTACGAAACCATATTGTGTCACTAATCGTGAAAAGAACGAAAACTTTATAATCAATTACGCGAAAGCGCGAAGATTTATACTTTAAATACCGCTTTCTCTTTCCTGTATTTTTTTTAAATATAGAAAAAATGTATATGTATCATTTTATATAATTCATTATCATATCAAAGTTTATTGTGTAACTCTTCCCTTTCCCTTTCCTGTATTATTTTATATCACTTTATTATCATTTCTTGTTGTTTTTCTCTCTCTCCTATATTATAATAAATGTGTCTTTAAAATGTAACATATAGAATTTTATTATCATTTCTATGTTTATTGTGTAACTCTCTCTCTCTCTCTCCTTTATTATAACAAAATAAAACAACATATATATCATTTTATATTATTTTATTATCATTTTGCATACAAATAAAAATCGAATAGAATGAAAATATTGTCTTTGTTATCCTTCGAATTTCCGCTCATTTTTTAAACATCTAGCCAGGGCAGGGATATTTCGCGTCTCTTTTTGGCGGCGTTTTGTCGTTTCTTTATAGTCGGGGGTTTCTCAGAGCTTCTCTTTTTGGCAGCGCTACGTCGTTTCTTGATATTTGGGGGTTTAGCAGGAAAACTGGGAGGTGGAGTAACTTCGGAAGACGGGGTTTTCTCCGAAATAGATGTTTTATCACCATTTCTCCCGGCGGTTGAGGATAATTAGCGCTGTTATCGCCCTTTCCGACGAGATCGCGCTCTCGGAGTCGTTGATATTTGTCGTAAGGCACGAGTACCATTTTCTCCATTACCGCAGCAAGGGATCCAAATAATGCAGCGCCAAGTTTACTAATATCAAAATAAGTCCTTGCTTGTTCACGATGACGCGCTTTTTCTGTGCGTATCCGGCAGACTTTCTCGCTAATAAGTGCACGAAACGTTTTTCTCGTTTAAGTTTTTTCTTTTCTTCCGATGACAACCGTATAGTAAATTTGATAATATTATAAGCGATCTGGCGCAAGGCCCCAAACTGCGGCTTTGTAACAGTTTTTAATATCGCTTTTCTTTGCGCCGTAGTCGTCTGGACGTATAAGCGTAGAAAATGTTGCTGCTGTTTCATTAATTCCATGGTGTTCTTACGTCGAAAGGCGTGTATATCCTTCTTACGTCAATCGATAGACGACAGTATCTTCCCCCGGAAAGACTCGGGTGCGCAATCGATATCTATCATCACCGTGCGGACTCATATCTACCACGAGATAACCGTATTTTTCGCTTAAGGCATCCTGGTAAGCCCGTATAAAGCCCCCAACTTTACCCGGGAAGAGCTGCCGTCCGAGGACACTCACTTGGGAGACATCCCGCAAATTTTTCATCAGCACGAGATACCACGTGTTCAAAGCGATAGTTTTGGCGTGTTTGCCTCTGGGGTAAAGATTTTGCGAAAGTAAAATGACGCTGACGCGTCTGTGATGCGTGCCCTGGGTAAATAACAGTTCCATTTCCTGGTGTCGCACCACCTCCCTGTATTAAGTCGTCTATTATGATCAATTTGTCTTCCGTGAAATTATCTAGTTCCTCCGCCGTGGGAAGTCCTAATTTACTCTTGAAATTCGGAATCTCTCTCTCCATGACGTCATAAAGCTGTTGATAGATTCCGTAACAATACAAAATGGATACTGGCGGGTCCTCGCTATACATTTCTCGTATATTTTTTAGAAATTTATAGACCCATTGCGTTTTCCCGGCTCCCGTTTGAGCGCTTATACACACGCTGGAACAAGGTTCGAATGGAAACATTATTTTTTCAGTTTAGGATTAGGTAGAGCGTAGCCTATACAACTGCTAAGTAAACTGATCCACAACTCCGTAGAACCGTTTTGCAGAGATAAGTTGACTATCGACGTAATAATGATAACGTAAACGATAATCATCTGAGAAAAATACACAATCTCTGCCTGGGGTACTCTCGTTCCTAATAAATGCCACTTATCACTCAGGTTTTCATCGTCCGGTTTCGGAAGATTCAGTAATACCTCCCGTTCGGGAATAGCATTTTCTTGATCATTCATGTTCTAACGCGTTTATATCAATTTCAAAATTATTTTGTAGGACGCGTACCTCTTCTTACGTACTGGGAGATAAAATAGTTGAAAAAAGCGATAATACGGGTACAAGATTTATTATATAAGCGATTTTCGGTAATCAAACATACATTATATACACTCGATAACAATTTTACAAACGTCAAAGTTTATATACAAACTGATAAAAATAACAATAAGGATATATAAAAAGATTGAATGTAAATGTTATTACATCTACAACAATAATAAAACATTACGCATTTATGCGAATGAGCGCGCAAACATTTTATACAACAGCGCTGCGATTTGAAAAATATTTTTCCCACGCATGTAAAGAGTTTACGAGCTGTACAACAATAACAAGTTCAAATAATATATATATACGTATGATAACAAAACAATCGTACTATTTTTTTTTCATGACTTAAATTGACGCTCGAGCATCTCGACCAATTTCTGATCATTATGATCGAGACCGAGTTCAGATCCGCGTCTCACGGGGCACAGAACGATGTCCAAGGGTACTGTGCGAATTCCGTCGGACAACACTCGCCGCTTACAGTAGAAATAAGAGAATCCGCACCTGGTCTGGTTGTAACTGTATATCCCGTTGTTTCGAACCCGGAACCCCTTATTACGACCGGAAGCCGACTTTCCGGTACGCAGGACCCTTTTAAATATAGTAAGGTATTCCTTAACCAGGCGCTTCGAAATTCCGTTGGAACTAAACTTGCACTCCGTTGTCACCAGGGGCCGAGAATGATTCTTCTTGAGCGTTAGTCCCCTGGCTTTGCGCGAGAGCTTGGCGGCGGTCATGACGGCGCTGGTGGCTTTCGAAGGGACGATTTTGCTCACGATATAGGTCTTGGAGCAGAGACCTATCATGGCATCCCCCTCGTATTCCGTCTTGAAGAGTCCCGGTACTCTTTTATCAAATTTGGCGTGTTTCGCGCAGCATTCTCTAGGGAACCAGCGGTCTCCAACGGGATCGAACTCGTCGTCGCATAATCCCGTGAGTCCACGCTGGTACTCGGCCATCATTTCCGGCTATACGACCTCCCGGAGACTCGACGCCGACAGGGCCATGTAGGCGGAGTCCTTAAAAGATAACATAAAAAATATAATAAATAGAACCAACGATCAAAGGGCACGACATTGACAAAAAAAAATGAAACGCTAACTACGGAGAAATATGCGCAAAAAGCTTAGCGATCGTGACAAAATTTAAAAAAATGACCCAAAAATTAAACGGTATAGATATATATTGAAATGAACGAGCAAATATCAAAACGATGTGACAAAAAGTGAATTAACCCTGACAAAAAAAAAAAAATCGCTGTGGTAGTGCATTAAAACATAACTTACCGTGTCCATCTCCAGATATTCGATGTCGGAGCGGTCCACGTATCGATCCAAGAGGTCGTAGTAAAACTGCAGC
>JAIFHC010000266.1:0-50000 GCA_021229015.1 Solen grandis | reverse complement strand
TTTATTTTCTGACGCAAGTGTTTAATTCATGCTTTCTAACGAATCGAATGAAAACGACAAACACAGGAAGATTTTCTCAAAAGCATCTTCCGTGAATTTCTAAAGAAAGCTAAATACTAAAACAAACATATATAGTTTATATATCCCGACCCACCTTTTAAATTTTTGTCTTCTTATGCGTTACATATTTGCAGATATCTTAAGTCATTTTTTTTCTTTGATACCGTTTCATTACATGACATCACGATGATAGATGATCTATCGATCGGCCAAGGATGATCAGTGACGTCGTGAAAAAAAATGAAGGTGTATAGTGCCTATATGATCTAAGGGCATTATGGGTGGAGCTTTTTGCGACGGTGACTGATAACGTCATGGTTTGCATGTAGCCTTATACAATGTAACAAGTGATACTGACTCTGACCTATCACGGTTACTGTCAATCAAACGGGAGTAGGATCCATAATGCTAGGACAAATGCAAAGCTGAATGGCGTACGTGACAATCTGTAAGTATGTTATTGTTTATATTTTAAATTTTATGGATTTATCGCAGCGCTCCACTTCGAAACGCTTACGAAAATTTAATAAAAAGATAAAATATAAACGATAACTAATACATACATGTATAAGATTGTCATCTCGACCCATAGAGTTTTGGCGGATAATCCCTCCGTAATGACGGAAAGTCTGTAAAATTAAATTAACTAATTAATGATTAAAGGGAGGTAACAGATACAACACAACTATTAAGACTAACATCAATAATCTCCCATCTGTCAGTCACAGTGTGTATGTGGATGTGCACACGTTAGCCGTTAGCTTAAGTTACCGTAATTTATCTGAATCTGAATCAACAGGGTCGGATCCAGAATTTTTCAACGGGGGGGGGGGGGGGATGGGGGAATGCGGGGGGCACACAATCTGATAGTGATGTTGGTACTAGGGGGTCCGGCATGCTCCCCCGGAAAAAAATGTTTCTAATATAATGTGGAGATGCATTCTGAAGGGTATCTGGGGAGGAAAATTGAGTTCTTTTTAAGGTAGTCACATGCATCAATAGATTGGCAAAAATTACTATCAAGTGCCTTGAAACTTGTTGTTGTCGGTTCGAATCCCAGTAGATTAAAAGTCGTTGTAGATCCCAATACTGGGTTTTACACAACGGAAAGAGAGCTCCGCACTATTGGCGATGGCTCTTCAAGGCAGTTTTGAATGCCTCAACTGAGCCAGAATGCACTATATTATCAGGGAGATGATTCCAGTGGAACACAGTGTCCACAAAGAATGAATTTTCATATTGTTTAGAGTTTAATGATGGTATTTCCAGACCCTTTGAATTTTTGCAAATGCGTTTTTCTAATAAATTTGATGTTTCGCAGCCATTATTATTTTTTATTGTCCTTTAAGTCTGGTAAATTTCACAAAATCTGATGTTGGAAGTGCTGGAACTAACCCCTCAACCACCTTGTAATTTATATATACAATTTAACTGAAACACAAAACCTAAACGTAAACAATAAAATGACATTTTATTTATCTTTTACATATAAATTTTCATGTGATTTTTAATTGCTCCGCAGGAAATATATTTTACCGCGCAATGGAAATTTTATTATCTTTCACAGTAACAAAATAAATAACTTTGTAATAATTTTCAGTCATATATTGACTAACTATACGTAAATAAACAATAATATTATAATTTAAAATTAGATATAAGCCTTCAGTAATGCTATCTGGAAAACATGATTTCCATTGCGTGTTACATTGCATCCATTGCACCAAATAATTTTAATTGCGTGTTTTAGGCCAACCCGGGGATACTCAATTATAGTTATCGTTCTTGTTTGCTAATAAACGAAATTGAAACTCCTGTGAAAATAACTCAAAATCTTCAACCCAGCTCATTAGGGAGAGGTACATACATACTTTTTATTTCATTGATTATTTAATCTACTGTATTTATGCCATAATTATTAGAGATGTAACGCGGGTCTCTTTATAACGAGTTATAGTCAAAACGTACCCACTACCAAAACGTAGCCAAGTCAAAACGTACCAAAATGGGGTCAAAACGTACCCGAATGGAGTCAAAATGTACCCACCTTTGGTCAAAATGTACTCAACTAAAAGGTCAAAATGTGCCCAAGTTAAATTATTTTTATGAATGTATTTTGTTTTTAAAGTACAATTAATATATTTTAATGTAATGTTCATCATTAATGTTTTTCATTTTTAAAGAGAATTGTACAAAATGATTTATCAAAATGTTTAATCTAAATCAATTAAAGATGTTTATAATTCAATGAATAAAAGACGCCAAAACACTCAATTGTAGAGATCAAAGGTACTGGTAATCATGTATTAAATTGAATAAAAAACAACATTACTTTTATATATAAATAATAAAAATATTTTATTCAAAAATTAAAAGTATCAATGATAATTTTTTTGAGAATATTGATATTAATATTTATATATATCCAGGACCTGATATATCATAAACAAGCAAACATCAAAAAAGGACTTCAAAAAAAGAATGTTGTTCATGTAAAACAAATAACAGATTTTCAAACAAAATCATAAATAACCTGAGTAAAATAACAATAGTGAAATGAAAAAAAAGTAAATAATAAGAAAAAATACTTGGGTACGTTTTGACCTCAAAAAGTGGATACGTTTTGGTTTGGGTACGTTTTGACTCGCTGACGCCAAACCCTCCTTTCATTTGAGGCACACACACAAAAAGTCTGTACTTTCAGTGCTTTGATTGCAGTATCCGCGTTTAATTCATTTAGAGTTATCTCTCTTTTTCTAAGAAAATACAGCAGAAACAAATCGGGAAATTGACAGAATTTTTTTTTTGAAAATTCACAGGTATTCATCGGTATTTTGTGTTTCTTTAATGCACCAATCAGTGAGTGATTATGTTTGTTGGCTTATCATGCATGCAAACGAAACGAACAGCACTCTCATCTTTTTTAAATATCGTCAGATTAATCCTTATCCTTGAACACATTAATTTTGTATAAATACTAAATAATTGCTTTCATTTATTTATTATAATAAATATTTATTATAATCAATACGTATGGAACTGTATTGATGATTTACGAATACATGTATGTATAAGATTGTGTCTTAAAACAATATATGCTACTTTCGATTTCGAGTTAGTTCATGTTTCACATCTGCTTCTCTCTCTCTCTCTCTTATTCAGATCAATACATATCGTGAATGTTGTATAAAGGGGGTAAGGATAAACAGAAATAAAGCTGTGCTACTAGTGGAATGACTAAAAAGTGGTACCCGGCGTGTGCCCCACTAAAATTTCCCGACCATACATAAATGTAGACATACAACCTACAAACACCCAAAATAATACACGATTTCACATTTTAAAATTTAAAAATAAAATTTAACTTTTTCTGAACTTTTTGATCCGGTACTGTAAAATCTAGCCCCCCCCCCCCCCCCCCCCAACAACACACACGCGCGCTCCTGTATGATGTTTTGTTTTTGGTTTTGCTTTTGATTTTTTTCTTTTCAAACTATCGAATTAGCCGCAATGATTTTAGAATTGCACAAGATAAACTTGAAATGATCTTTAATATCATGCTTGCATATTTTACAACATATGACATCTATAATCGTTTGAAATTTATGCACTGGAAATTAAGTAGTTTACCCCTTAGATGAAAGGACTTGGGTTCAAACCCCTTTCGAAACAGCAAACCCATTAAATAAAACCATTGTCTATGCATTGCGTTCAGCAAAGTTGCTTAGTTATGGGACTGTAAACCACCGGTGTCAAAACAATATGACTGGGCGTGGTGTAATACCACTCATCTACATGCACGCAACCTTAGCAATACCAGGCCGTCAACTGATTCCTATATTTTCCTATATTTTGATTATTTTTTTCTATATTTTTGGCCATGAAAATGTCGCAAATCATAATGAAAGAAAAACTAGATAACTTCAAGTTTTCAACTGATTTTTATCTATCAGAGTATCTCCATCTTTGAAAGGTTCAGTGGCTCATCCATTGGGACATCTTTGATGCAGGGTTTTCCAAACTACAAATTGTAAAACAATATCCCAGCCTAGTGAAGATTTTGTAGAAACATTTGCTTTTAGTAAAATTCAAGTTTAATGATAATCAGGCCGTCAACCGATTCCTATATTCCTATATTTTCCTATATTTTTGAGATTTTTCCTATTTTTTGAAAAACCTCCTATATTTCCTATATTTTCCTATATTTTGGAAATTTTTCCTGTATTTTCTCCAACATACTTTGTCGATATGAATTTAAAAAAATGAAACTTTTTTGATGCTGCCTTCAGATGTTTCAAATTACAGATTTAAGCTGTCTAAAGTTATCCAAAGCATCTCAATCATGCAGAAGTGCTGCTCAACACCCATTGCTCATCCCTGTGGAGACCTTTCAAGGCTTTGAGAAACAGTTTGCCGAGCCTCAAATCTTGAAAGGTAATTTACAAGCATTGTGGTCATTAATTGTTCTTGTTCTTCCCCAATGATGAAATCTGAGGGGAAATCTGATGCTCTTCCATAAGTCACTTGGAATAGAGCATACCTTCAGACTTCCTTTGCTTCAATATGCTTGTAGGCTTGGGCTGTTTTGGTTTTGGGGTTTGGTTTTGACTTGACAGCCCTTTGATTTGTCAGTGTGTTAAGTCACTCAATACTTCAAAATCGTACAATGAGCATGATGTGCTCTTGCCACTTGAATGGAAGTGCTTAATTGCTAAAAAAATTTGCAAAGGGTAGTAAAAACAGTTTCCAGTTCAGCTTTTTAGAGCATTGGAAGTCATGAAAAAAAAAGGTAAGTAGTTATTATTTCATGAAAGTTCCTTTTTCAGATCAAGATGCTTTAGTACCAAGTTGATGAGAACAGTACCAGCAAAAGTTGTTTACAGTGTTTATTAGTGGAAAACCATACATTTATGTAACTTTAAGTGAGGTCAATGTAACTGGATAATCAGAATGCCAGGTGGAAAGACTAAATGGAACAACAAGTGGCTAGATCAAGTTGATGACAATGGTGTTTTAGTTGGACTCTGGTGCAAGTGTGTTAAAGACAAAACTGATTGCGCTTATTGCACATTATGTTGTAAAGAGTTTTCCATCAACAATAGTGGTTTCAATCAGGTGAAACAGCACAGTAAGACTTCCAAACACAAACAGATTTCAGATGTAAGATTTGGTAAAGGCACAGCTCAAAAGCTGCTACTTAAGAATGACCAAACAGCTACTTCTGGGATACCTACAGCCAGTGCCACTAGTACATTTACATCTTCTGAAGAACATGTTGCAAAGGATTCAGCCGAATTTGGCAGGAAGACTAGTCATACTATCAGCAAGTTCATGACACCATCATTACAAAACCAGGTATCAGAGTCAGAAATATTATGGTGTTACAAAGTTGCATCATCCGATTTCTCATTCAGATCATGTGACAATATTGATAAATTGTTCCAGAGGATGTTCAAATGTGATGTTTCTGAACAATTCTCATTATCAAGAACAAAAGCTTCATACGTTGTTTCAGAAGCTATAAGACCTTTTCTTTTGGAATCCATCGTGAAGGATGTAATTGACAGCAACCTTGGGTTTGTTCTGATGTTTGACGAAACAACAACAGCACAGCAGTGTAGGCAGATGGATATCCTGATAAGATATTGGAATCAGTTGGAAGCTGAGGTCTCAGTAAGATTTTTGAAAGCCTTTCATTTTGGACATGCTACAGCAGAAATTGTCAGTGAAGCTTTACTTAGTCTTGAAGAAGAGCCAGAATTAAAACTCCCTTTGAAAAACTTGATAAGCATCTCATCTGATGGCCCAAATGTCAATAAGTCCATCCACAGACAAGTGAATGAAAATCTAAAGAGGCGAGGATACCACGGCTTGTTAGACTTTGAACCATGCAACTTGCATACAGTGCACAATGCATTCAGGAAAGGCTTAAACAGCTTTGGAAGTGGTGCTGAAGACTTGACCTTTGATATGCATCAATTTTTCAAGCAGCAGCCAGTAAGACGAGAAGATTTCTCTAATCTCCAGCTGGAATACGACATGGATGAAAGTCTGTTCCTGAGACATGTTCCAACAAGATGGCTGACCTTGCTTCCAGCAATGAACAGGGTACTGAAGAACTGGACTGTAAGCTTAGATTACTTCACTGTCAAGTTGCCAAAATCCAAGAAGTCAAACACTGAGAGGAAGAATCTTGAAAAGAATGAAAGATATCAAAGAATTTGCCAGGGACTAAAGGATAAGAACCTCCTATTCCAGTTTGCTTTCCTTACTTCTGTCACTCCTCTGTTTGAAAGGTTCCTCACCATGTTTCAAACTAAAGGACCGATCATTCACATCTTGACAGACGAGTGCTCTACTCTACTAAGAACATTTATGTTCAGATTTCTGAAAGCTGACGTTGTGGGAAGAAGAACTGGTAGAAGACTTCTTGACATTGATGTGACTGATCTACAGAACCAGCTTCCAGATGAGGGGATTGAGATAGGAGTGGCAGGCAAGCAGCAGCTCTTACAAATACCAAAAGAATGGCATCATTTAACTTTCAAACATGTGAGAAGCTTCTATGTGACTGTATCTGAGTATCTGGCTCTACATCTTCCACTGAGGAATGAGCTGCTTACAGACATGCAATACTTGCACCCTTTTCTGCAGAAACATGAAAAGGGCTCCAATGCAATAGCTTCTTTTGCCACAAAGCTTCCTCATGTGGTTTCCAAAGAAGAGCTTCCAACCCTTAAAAATGAATGGCTGGATTATAGCACATCCAAAATTCCAACAGAATGGTCAGAGGATGAAGATGGAAATTACTTGAGAATTGATCATTACTGGAACAAAGTAACTGATCAGAAGACGAAAAGTGGCCACATGAAGTACCCTATTTTAGCGAAAGTCATCAAATCAGCATTGACTCTTGCACATGGAAATGCGGATGTTGAAAGATCCCTGTCAGACAACAAAAACACAGTAACCCCAGAGAGGACTGGACTGAGTATTGAGACTATAAATGGCTTAAGACTGGCAAAGGACAAAGTAAATCAAGTTAAAGGTCCTCACAATATCCAGATCTCAAACAAACAGGTCAGTATGGCAAGGAGAGCAAAGTCAATGTATGAAGACAGGTTAAGGAAAGAGAAGGAGGAAGCAGAAAGAAGGAAAAAAGAGTTGACAGAAAGAAAAACAGAAAAAAAGGTTAAACAGGAGAAAGCATTGAAAAAAAAGAAATAATGGTTAATGGAAGGAAAAAAAAAAAACTGGGAGTTGCTCTGAAAGCAAAGAATGATGTTGAAATTCAAGTGGCACAGGGAATGCTTGAAAGTGCAGAAAACAGAATGGAGAAGGGAAGAAAGGGTATCGAAAGCTGTCAGCAAAAAAGGCACAATTTGAGTGAAAAAAGAAGTGCTGTTATTATCAGAAACAAACAACTTAGCAGTAAGTCATCATCCACTAAAGCATCTGAAGATACTGATACAATTTGCCATAAAAAAAGAAAAGTTTCAAGTCAAGAAGAAAGCAAGAAACCTGCTGCCAAAAACTCAAATGCAAAGAAAGGCTGTTAAATTGTCAGATGATGTTATCTCTTGTATTTTATACTTGTCTGTGCAAGTTGTTTTAACCTAAATGATGCTGATTCAGTACTTCATAGGTAGCAAACATGCATTTGGCAATCTTGAATGTATGTTACCTTTGCGAAGGTACCATCTTGCAGAGTGATTTTTCTTGATAATTGATTATTCTGTGTAAAAATATGAAAACTTGTTTCCAATTTCTGATACTTTTTCTTTGGAATTGGAATTTTATAATCATAAGTGCTAACTTTGTTAATACATATAATAATAAGAAGAAGTTTCATAGAAAAGATTGTATTTCTCAGAGATAAATAACCTAGTATTATTTGCACAGTCCCTTTGTGGTAGCCAACTGCAAGTGTTCAAGAGTTTATGTATACATTATATCAGTCAATATTTGGCAGGGTACTTTTGTTAATTATGTAATTGTTGCTTGTTAATTATTTCAATAAAAAAATTTCAGGTATGCACCTGGATGACTACCCTGTGTTGCTCCAGCATATCTGCCTTGATGGAGATGCAGTATGAATGTTTGGTTAAGTAAAACAAGTTTAATAATGCTATCTACAAACAAGTAAGTAAGTTACCACTTATATATCACTGATATTTCCTACTGAAGAATGGAAATGCTGATGCTGTAAAATTCCTATATTTTGTCCAAAATTTGCCCAAAACTCCTATATTTTGCTGAAAAAAATTCCTATATTTTTCCTATATTTTGAACAAAACTTGGTTGACAGCCTGGATAATAACATGTAAACAATTATATAGATTTTTAACATGCCTCGGAGTGAAGACTTTAACTGGAAAATTCCTAAATTTTGTCCAAAAAATGGCCTTATACTCCTATATTTTCAAGATAAAAAAAAATCCTATATTTTTCCTATATTTTGATCAAAACTCAGTTGACAGCCTGCAATACTGTAATTTACGAGTGTTTATTTGATATCAAAACATTCGAGTTTAAGATTATTTTGAATCATATCACCTCAAAACGCACATTTGCCTGTCATATGAGTCTTTGTTTTTTTTTTAAATCACAAGAGTATAACGTGCTCAAGTTGAGCTATTGTGGTCAACATTCGTCCGGCGTTGTGCGTCGTCAGTCGTCCATCGTGCAGCATCAACAATTTTCTTTAAAATACATCTTCTCTGAAACCACTCGTCAGAAATTAATGAAATTTGGATTGAATATTCTCAGGTGGCTTTTCACGTGAATTACTTTATTTAGTATGATGACAGCTCAGTGCAGAGCTCTGGTAACCGTGCCAACAAACATATTTTTACTTTAACATATTTGAATAAAATTTCGTCTGAAACCGTTGGTCAGAATGTTATTTCATTAAGCACAAATGGTCACCTTATAGCTGCCTATCATAATTGTTAAAATAATGTTGATCCAATAAAAATGAGGCCCCTAAGGGTGGTGGTTGTTTCCAAATATACTAACTCAACATACAAATCAAAAATATTCTTCAGTGAAACCGATGGTTAGAATTTAATATAGTTTAATTCCTTCATGGGGAAAGTCACTGAATTTAACACTCATTCAGCCCCTTACCACGTTGGTTCGAATCCCGCCAGGGTCATTCGGATTTTTAGCTCACCTGAGCAAAGTTCAGGGTGAGCTTTTGTGTCCGTCGTGCGTCAACAATTACAACAATCTTCTCCTCTGAAACTACCAGACGGATTTTCATCAACTTTTACCAAATTGATACTTGTGATAGCCTAATGCAAATTTCTATTTTTTTTTAAATTCCGTTAAAAACTTTGGAGACCTACAGGTTTGATATTTGATACATAGCATCAGCTCATGTTGCCTCATTATCAATGCAAAATGTGTGTCCCTGGGGTCACAATGGGCCACGCTCAAGGACCACACCCGGATTTTTGTATAGAACTATTTAGGGAATTCTTGAAAAATGTTCTTTGTTGAAACCACTCCATTGATTTTCACCAAATTTCACTAAAATGATACTTATGTAAGCCTGAGGCTAATATCTATTTTTTTGATTGAATTTCATTAAGAACTTTGGTTGCCATGGCAACCAGAAAGCATAACTTCAAAATGCGGTTTTTTAGCTCGACTTTTCGAAGAAAATGAGAGCTTATACTGTCACTCGGGCGTCGGCGTCTGCGTTGCAACACAAGGTTAAAGTTTTTTTCAAACATCGATAACTTAAATACTATCAAAGGTATTCCACCCAAACTTAAAATACTTATTCACCATCACCACTTCTACCTTACTTCTAAGGCCCACAACCCTGGCTACCATATTTTTGGAGTTATGCCCCTTTCATACTTACAGAACAGCCAAAATCAAGGTTAAAGTTTTTACAAAGTTGTATATCTTCAATACTATCTACGGTATTCAACTGAAACTTCAAGTACATATTCACCATCATTACCTCTACCTTACTAACAAGGCCCATAACTCTTGCTGTACTACTTCTTAAGTTATGCCACTTTCATACTTAGAAAATAACCAAAATCATGGTAATTTTTTTTACAAAGTTGTATATTTTCAATACTATCACAGGTATTCCACCATAACTTGGAATACTTATTTATTGTTTACTCACACTACCTCAAGTTTACTGGCAGGGCCCATAATCCTATATGCAGTGTATTTTCAATTTTACCCTTTTATACTTAGATATTTTTTGGCTGTATTTACAAATAGCAAATAGGTTGGGCAACAACCTCTAATAACATCAAAGATTGGCCCTTTCTTTAATGGCGAACTGAGAAAAGTCGAGCGCTGTCTTATGGACAGCTCTTGTTTTTTTTTTTTCAGAAACATACAGACCTACAGATTTGATATTTGGTACATAGCATCAGCTTCTGGCGCCTCAAAACTATCAACAAATATATTCATCAGTGTTTACATGAAGACACTCCCGGGACCACACCCACATTTTGTAAGGAAAAAAAATCATTACTTCTGAAACCATTGGTTGGATCATGAAGAACTTTTGTTGCCATGGCAACCAGAATTCATAACTATAAAATTCATTATCTTAGAAACATACAGACCTACAGCTTTGATTTTTGGTATATAGTACCCTCTCATGGTTCCAGCCTTTCTACTACAAACCAAATTCAGTCGAGCGATTTAGGGCCATCTTGTCATGTGAGGAAGCCTTCCAGCTGGCTTGCGGTAGGTCGGTGGTTCTACCAAGATGCCTCCGTGAATTCGAGGGTTCCTCCACCTGTTATTAGTTGGACGTCACCATATGACTGAAATACTGTCGAATCGACAGTAAACTCAAATAGTCAAGTCAAGTCTACTCAAATCATGAAATGTGTGCTTATTTTCGCGATGTTTATAGATATACTGAATCATTAAACACGTACTGCCTGTTGTATTGTAAGGACAGTCATAGGACTTACTAAGAATGATCTGTTTCTAAGGATTTCAAATATTCATAAAAATTGATTATAAGAACAGATGAAATTAATTAAAAAAGTTATAAATGTGTACAACTGAAAACGCATATTTTACACGAAAACGAAATAAGAAGGATTCTTACAAACGTTTATCATACATTTACTTTATAAAACTAACCTCACAACTGAAAATATTAAAATATGTTGAATCGGGAGCGGGAGGTCGTGGGTTCGATCCCCGACCGCAACTTACTAAAGTCGTAAAAAATGGTACTGTTATAGCCCCCTTGCTTGGCTCTCAGCATATAGGGGTAGTTGCAGGACTGAATGGCCCGGTGTCAGGATAATGTGACTGGGTGTGGTATCATGCCACATGTCTAGGGCGTGATACTGCAGTGTGGCAGCACAATATCTATCTCAAGTAGACATCGTTTTTAAATGACCTAAATACTGTCGGTGGGACGTTAACCCAACAAACAAAGAAACATAATGTTGATATGTGTACGAATATAATCGTTAAGTATTTTCGTTGTAAAATCTCACTTTCCATAGCGTGCATATTACAAGGGAAAAAACTCCGATTGTATGATTCAAGAAGAGTAAGATTTGTCTTTCTTTAATTGTTTTTCCTTTTCTTTCATGCAGGTGTAACATCATGGCGACAAGTCAAGATACAATAGAATCAGGATCGGACGATTACGTTCCGCACTTCTGTGACCCCTGTCAATATATGGGGTCACATGAAAGAGCCACGTCGTATTGTGGGCAGTGTAATGAGTATATGTGTCAGGCTTGTGAGAAGACACACAGGGGCGCCAAGGCAACACGGAACCATGCTCTCATTACTGGTAAGAAACTCTCATCGACATTCAAGCCGAGTATTTTCCTACCAATTGCCAATTGTGATGATCACAAGAATAATTCAATCAACGGGTTTTGTGAGAGTCACAAAACACTGACATGTGACGTGTGTTCAGTAACCACACACAGGAAATGTTCAAGGACGTCGCTACACGATAAAAGCAGTAAGATGAGTGAAAGTCAGCTGGGTAAAATGGTAACGAGAATGAAAGAAATCAAACAGAAAGTTGAAACATTACAATCATCCAGAGAAAAAGATGTTTTTTAAAAATTTTTTATGGACAAAGTCATCTGGGAAAGTCAAGGAAATGGAGAAGATTGTAACGGAAGTAGAATCGGAAGCAACCATATCATGTCACCTGACTTTCAAACCCAATAAAGTTATAGAAGATCTCTTACAGCAGGTGACAGAGCTCGGTCACGTGATTACCACCTTTCAAAGCAGTGATGTATCCAGCGGAGAGAATATACTTGAAATGACAGTTTCTAGTAAACAAGACATCAACATTAACACAGATTGGATAACTGGTTCAACATTTCTTCCCAGTGGTGATCTTGTTTTATGTGACCCTCGTAACAATAAGTTACATCTGTATAGCCCCACCTTCATCTCTAAGGAGAATGTAGATCTACCATCAAAACCACGTGACGTCTGTACAGTAGCAGATACAGAGGTTGCCGTCACGTTACCAGGGCAACAGAAGATTCAGTTTGTCTCTGTACAGCCGCGGCTGAGACTCGGAAAATCATTGAGAGTAGACAGGAAATGTTGGGGTATAGACTGTCATGGCGGCATGATGTACGTCACGTGTCACGACAACCCGGGTAATGGAGAAGTACTGGTGATGACGATGGATGGACAGATACAGAGGAGACTCGGGCTGGTACAAGGACAGTACATGTTTACAGACCCATACTATGTACGTGTCAGTCGCTATAGTGACCGTGTTTATTACCTGACTATAACACCACACCGTAACATGTCTGACACAAATGGTGATTTGGTCTATAAGTATAAACACAAGGATTTATCTTGTCCTGAAGACATTCACGTAGACAGTCAGGACAACATACTTGTAAGTGGGTGGGGTCTAACAACATTCATCGTGTAGATAAGCTCGGTACTCACCACTCCATACTGGTCAGTCACAGTGATGGGGTAGTAGTGCCGTACTGTCTCTCATACCGGGACACTGATGGGGCGTTGTTTGTAGGAATGAATAGTAAACCTGCTGGTAAGGTGTTCTGGCTGAAGAAGTAATGAAGAAGTAATATGTCGACTGTTTTATCAGGATTAATATCACCATGACAACCTTGAAGTATTGTTTCAAATATATCAAGTCAGACACTCTTATTACATGGTGCCAGTATTTGAGAGTCAGGCCGGAACTCGAACCGGGGACCGCTTGATTGCAGGAATAGTTCGTCAACAATCAAGAAATTTATCTGCTTAACATAAATTCCACTCCATATTTAAGATTGTAAGATAATTTACATGTATTTTGATTGGTTTGGTTGCAGCAAATCGTGTTTCATGTTTTCCACGTGATCTTCGTGTCTATATTTGTCGTATAATCTATTTTTAGCTCAACTCGACTCGAGGTTACACATTTACTCCGTACAAAACATTCATGTATTTTCTGAACATGATGTTATATTTTGGTGCTCGCTTTGCTATTTAATAGATTATTACAGTATCTCAAACTTCAACTGTTTATATACGTGAATATATATCTTTATTTTTACATTTTTTTCACATATAATATGTAGCAAAATGTACTCAAATCGAAAATGGAAAAAACATGATAAATCACCGAGCTCGTTTTTATGATACGTTCGTATATCGATGGTTAACATCTTTAATAAGTGGCTAAAATAAACATCTCTCTTTAAAAAGAAATAAGAAAAAAAAATAATGCTATAAGCTAAGTTACGATTGTTTAAATTATCAGATTAAGTGGTTCAAATATCCGCCGGTACTTCAGTTTTTGTCATATATGTGAGAAAAAAAATGTAGCTTCATTTTCTTGTTTTTCATATAAGTATTCCATAAAGGTTCCTTGATCAAATCGTTGAAAAAATGCACCGAGTTTATTTTGGAGTGAATGAGATGTTTCCATGGTAACAGGGACACGGTGCGTTCTCTCCTTATCGACGAACTGCGCAAAAATTATCTATTTGCGATTTGTTTTTGTCGAATATTTACTGAATTTTTTTTTTTCATTCTTTTAATCATTATATATTTAAATTTGTCTAATAATTCAATAATCACATATTATATTTAAAAATCTTTTCGAGTGTTATATTGTAGAATAATGCACGGCGTTAAGTTCAGATGCGCAGTAATCTATTATCACGAAGGCCGGAGTCGTGGGTTCAATCTCCGGTCAGGACATACCATCGTTAAAATGGTTCTGGTATGTCTACTTTGCCTGGTGTTCAGTATCAGGGTAGTTCCAGGACTGGTTGTCAAGGTGATGAGATAATGTTACTGAGCGTACTGCTGTCAGATCCATTGTATCTGGAGTCGACGTTATAAGTATTTCAATAGATAATTCTATTACTTCAAAATACAGTATATGTAATGCGTGTCATTACTTATTTTATTATTCCGTATACTTTTAAATCATTCATGCTCATGGTTGATTTATTTTCGTCGTTTTCCTGATTTTTTTATCCGAAGATATTTCCCCTAGGAAACTGGTTCATTAATCTATCACTATGTTTTTCTTGAACACGAATCCATTTATAACCATCAATGCACCAGCTGTATTTTCTGTTATACAGAATCCTCGAAATTAAGTGTCAACGAAAAATAATGATTTTATAGAAACCGTGATCAGGTCTATTTGTGCTAGACAGCGCAACAAATCCGTTCATGTCCGTTAATTATGCCTACCAAAATAACTGGCTAAGTGTCCTTTATGATAAATGCATGAACATTTACTCAGTAGGGAAATATAAACACAAAGGAAGACATTCACAGGTCATATGTGTTAAAATGTCCAATTTATTTTTGTTTTCTTTTTTGTGTACTTTCTCTTGTATATGCTTGCATACATTTGCATGTATAAAGTGTAAATATCCTAAAATCTTTAAATGCATTTTTTTTTGCATTTGTATGGACCTCTATAATTTAAAATGATTGTATCGTTTATGACAATAAGATTTTCGTAATATGTCCAGTGAGACCTGTGAACAAAGGTCACTGGCCGAAATTGAAAGATGGCTTTTACTTGGAGGTGGCTAATATTCAATGGCTAAATTCTCTGTCACTAGCCTCTGTACACCGTCGGACTCTTATTCAGAGGAAAAACTTGGAATCCTTTCGCTGGCCTTTGTTCACCATTGGGCCGTTATTCAGCTATAACTTGCAATAATCTCGCTGGCCTTTGTTCAGAATTGGACCGTTATTCAGAGGTAAAATGCCTTATAACTTGGAATCCTATCGCTGGCCTTTGTTCAGAATTGGACCGTTATTTCATGGTAAAATTGTACCGTTATTCAGGAAAAAAATGCTCTATTTATTCAGTGATGAGAAATTTTCTCTCCCCCCCCCCCCCCACCCACACCACACATTCCGATATCCTCTTTTCACAGTTGGGCTGTATCCAGAGCATGCCATTTACACAGTGGTTGTATGTTTTAGATGTTATGTTTATTTCTAAAATTTCGGTATTTTGAATCAGGTCACTGACCCTTGTACAGAGGTTGTCTTTTTCAGATGTTAGAATCACTAAAATCGTCGGTGGGAACCAGGTCACTGGCCTTTGTACATGTAGGCTGTATCCAGAGGTGTAGGGGATAATGTGATTTGATTTTGTCATATGTTCCTAAAAGAATTTGTACAGATTTTATCACACACACAATAAATATGGTCCTTCATTTTGATTTAATTCTTATCAATACATTTATGAAGAATTTATCTATTAATTAACATTTTCAGACGCTTTAAAGCAACTCGTTCACAGATGATCGGTAGAATTATGACATAAATAAAAAACTACTCTCCTCGTTAAAGTTTTTGTTCCTGACAGTGTAGATCACATTGTACAGGGAAAGGCTATTTTCAGTCAAAATTAGTTTACGGTATCCCTGAAGCAGATGCTTGTGGTACCACGTGACACTTTCTGCAATATGGCTTCTTCGCCAGTTCAGGGTAGTGATTTCGGAACTTCGGCCTATAACGTTAGCGCATGCGCGAAATGTTAATAAGATCAGCCAAGTGATGGTAATTGAAATTAGAAAATCTAAATACAGGTTTTATAATTTTAAATATACTTTCAATACCCTGTGACGGTAAACCCTGTGATGGGGAAGCCATCCATTTTTACGACCATTGATTGTTGCTTTGGTGACCATGCGTCTGTTGAAGGGTATTGATAGACGCAATACACATTGTAAAATATAAATTTCCGTCAGTGACCATCTGTGAAAGAGCCGTTTCAACATTGTATTAATTTGTTCTTTGTAGAATCAATTTACGCCTTCTTTTGCATGCTGTAATATGATTTATGCTTATGTTAGCTGGTCAATATGTATGAACATTTGATTATAAGTAGTTATATGCAATTATAAATATTACTAATCTTGTTTGATTTTTTTATCCCTCGCTTACGGAACACCATTACTTTTGCGTTCGAGTTTGAATTCTGCAACTATTTGACCATGAACGTTTATATTGAGTACTGAAGCGGGTATGTGTGACGCGCGCGCGCGCGCGCGCGCGTGTGTGTGTGTGTGTGTGTTTAAAAGTGATAATTTATATAACTGAATGCAAGTGACATGATACAACACCCAGTCACATTATTTGTAGTCCACGACTGTAACCGCTCGGCCACGTCGGCCCCCAAAGGTTTAAGTACCAACTGCAGAGACATGATACCTCACATAACCAAACACGTATGTTACGGTTATGGCATATACTGTTCTGTTCTGTTCTGTTCTGTACTATATTGTATTAATTGTTCCGATTTGTGCATATATGCATACACAGTGGTCACTGCAAAATAAATATTGAGGGAAAACAAGGGTCGTGTGTTCGACTCCTGGTTTGTTGGGTTTAACGTATCAACGACAGTATTTCAGTCATCTGGAGACGATGTCTACTTGAGACAGATATAGTGCTGCAACCCTGCAGTTTCACGCCGTAGATATGTGGCATGATACCACAACCAGTCACATTATCCTAACACCGGGCTAACCAGTTCAGCAATAACCCTTATAAAACAGTTATGCTGAGTGCTATAAAAGTACCATTTTTACGATTTTGGTATGTCGCGGCCGGAGACCGAACCCACGACCTCCCGCTCTCGAGGCGGACGCTCTATCCACTCGGCTACCGGTCGACCCCTGGTCGCGTCACCAAATTTGTTCGATTATTTTTATTTTACGACGATTGAGAAACAAGTTCTTACAATTTAAACTTTGCCGTTTTGAACAGAATCTGGGCCACAGTATTGTATGAGCAAACTGAAGTCCCTGATCAGGCAGATACTAGAAGTTAATATCTAATCTGGGTTTGCTAAGGCGTCAAATGCGTCTATATGGATTAAAGGGTAAATTTTAAAATTATGTAGATTGGGAAACAAGTTCTTATACAAAGTATACCAATTACTGTCGACGGTTCCTGGGCTGGACCAGTACTTTGCGCCTTGGAAGCCATGAAAAATCCTTGCCCCAAATGGGGTTCGAACCAATAACTTTCGGATTACTTTTGTTAGTTATGGTTCTGGCAAATCGGGTATCTTCCAGTAATTATTGTTCGACATTAGGATAGTGTGACAGAATATGGTATCATGTCAATCGACTTCGATAAATCGGCAACAGAGCTATTGTACATGACCATTTAAATATGGATCACAAATATCCAGCAATGGATACTGAAAATAAATGCGAGCTTAAAAAACAGTCGATTTCTGGAATCCATAGTTTTTAACATGCATCATACGGCTTGACAATTCGCAAGGTGCAGGCAGTACAATCGATTGATTTATTTAGTATACACATCGGTTACGGTGATGTGTGGTTAGAGTATCCACAATGGCAGCAGGATCCTATGAGTTCGATCACCTGTCGCTTCATAGTTTCACATGTGGTATCGTTATGGCTGTGGTGACATGCCACATGTCTGGCGTAAGTCTGTAAATGACACAATATTCCTTTTTTCATATTTATGTGTTACGACGATCAGGTACGTCACGATTCCCTGTAAAAGAATTAGCAAATCAGGGCATAACGATCAAATAAATCAATTAATCAAATGATTAATCCCTCATAGATCGTAAACAAACAGTAAACAGAGGAAACCAAAACATTGCCAATCACCGGTGTACTTAACTAATGCATTTTACATGAAATGATAGTTCCCATTATTTAATGTAAATAAATAACCAGACACCTCTCCATTTCGGCAAAATAAGCAATTGGCATTTAACGCTACAACCAAAACATCACAAGATTTTGTAAGTACACCGGTACCGTGGAGCCACGGGTATCATGGAGTTCGACATGTAAACGGTTTAAATTAAACGATATTCATCTTGCAAATAAAACATTATTGTATTATATAAAAAGCATCTGTTTAATGTTGATACGCAATTAATGATGATAATCTATTGCTGATATTTAAGTAAATAAAGAAAACAAGTACAGTATCAAAACACTTCGCCGGAAGTGACGTCGGAAATGATATCAAACCGTACGCAGAGCGGCGACGTTACTGACATCGCCAAATATAAGAACGTTATTACGAACGCGCGCGTCGCGTTGCGGCAAAATAAACTTTAATGATATAACCTATGACAAACTGAACAGTTAGTTGTGATTGGAATCAGTCGAAAAATATTCGTCTATTAATCAGAGTACAACACAAAAACAAAGTACTCTGTACTATATAGATTATATAGATACAGATTAGGTACAAGTTTTAATTTCTCATATATTCAAATACATGTGAACTTAGAACGAAAATAATGTATAAGATGTGACAATGAGAGACCAAAGAAATGCAAAGTGCAACATTACAAGTATCAATTTATTTGATTTATGGAATAACCCACTCAGATTCGCGTTGAAATATCAACGACACCCTCTTTTTTCGTCAATAATTCGTCAATGATTTTTTTCAATGCCATCGTCACGTCAACCAGTAGCTCATCACCGATTCGTTGACTTTATGATTAATCAGCCCATCACTAACAGTTAGTAATAATACAATAATAAAAATGCACACAAATATTACTCTAACTGGACAGTCGAAACGCAATGTACGTTGGTCGCCTGTTCCTATACAATGGCCGTACACATCGCAATGTACACTTGTATCCCGCTCCGTAATGAACACAGGTCATCCATGAACACTGGTCACCCGTTCCACTATGTACACTGGTCATCCGCTACGCCATGTATACTGGTCGTCTGCTACGCTATATATACTTGTCACCCGCACAAACATGTATACTGGTCACTATCTACGCCATGTATACTGATCGTCCGCTACGCTATGTATATTTGTCACCCGCACACACATGTATACTGGTCACTAGCTACGCCATGTATACTAGTCGTCCGCTACGTCATGTACACGAATCAACTGCTACGCCATGTATACTAGTCGTCCGCTACGACATGTACACTTATCAAGCGCTACTCAATGAATACTAGTCGTCCGCTACGACATGTACACTAATCAACCGCAACGCCATGTATACTAGTCGTCCGCTACGACATGTACACTAATCTACAACCACGCCATGTATACTAGCCGTCCGCTACGACATGTACACTATTCTACCGCTACGCTATGTATACTAGTCGTTCTATACAACATGTACACTAATCAACCGCTAAGCCATGTAAACTTATCGTCCACTATGCCATATGCTCTAATCAACCGCTACGCCATGAATACTAGTCGTCCGCTACGTCACGTACACTAGTCAACCGCTACGCCATGTATACTAGTCGTCCGCTACGACATGTACACTAATTAACCGCTACGCCATGTATACTAATAAACCGCTACGCCATGTGTACTTGTCGTCCGCTACGCATGTACACTAATCAAACGCTACGCCATGTATACTAGTCGTCCGCCACGTGATGTACATTTGTCGATCGCTAGTCACCCGCTTTGCCATGTATACTTGTCGTCCATTCTGTAATGTACACTGGTCACCGAAATATAACAGAAAGTCCAGTCTTAAAAATGAGGCAAACTGGCAAAATGAGAGTTTTACAATTAAATGTCAGAGACTTGAATATTCTGGATGTCGTCTACGGATATATATTTTGCAGTTGTCTTATATATTAGGCAACTTTACCCCCCCACCCCAACACACACACACACCACACACGCACACATACATTTTATATAGCTATGTAGACTTGTTCTTCGTCATTTCACCCCGATGTTGAATTAATCATGACATTATATGAGCGGTCTAAACACTCGGTCACATTATTTTAACAACAGGACAGCCAGTACTTCAAATACCATCATGCATAGCGCCAAGCAAGGGAGATATTCCAGTATCCTTTGGAACGACTTTTGAGTTAAGCGGCCTGGAGCTTAAAATATATATCACAAAACCATCAAGAGAGATAAATATATAACAAATTAATCATTGTCGACGGTTCTTTGGTTGGAAAGTACTTTGTGTCAAACGAGGTTTGAACCCACAAACAACCTTTAGATCCGAAAGTATTCCCGCTACCACCGAGCAACGTCGCCACTATATCAAAAATAATATACGCCAGCATGGTTTCATCTATTTGTTTGTCCCCTGGCATTCGGGTTATCTTCGTTGCGAAACGATATGTTTCGTCATATCCTCTAAAGTTAAGAAAATGTAATATGTAAACAAAGTTTTGCGACCATCTCATTCTATTATTTTAGATGATTGTAAAAAAAAAATCTTCCTTTTCTGCCTTAACACAGTGGTATCCTATATATGTACTTTCAAGTATGGTTCAAACACATGCGCTTGTGTTGAGATCAGAATCGAAAACGAGTTTCGGGAAGACTGTTATGTTTGCATTTTTTTTTCATGAAAACAGGCCAAGTATGCCAAAATGCATTGTGTGTGTGTGTGGGGGGGGGGAGGGGGGGTTTATTGCTTCTGACCTTGCATCAAGTATATGTGATTCGTTTACACCAAAGACTTGAAAACATTTGTACAAAGTATCGACCTCCGTAATCGTGTGAAGCCTTACCATGTTCGATATACACTAAGTACAAAAACACACAAAAAATGTAATGACGATTCTTATGAAATTAGTATCTGTGCACTTTTAGTGCTAGTTGAAATATCCTCAGAGAAAAGGGATAAATATATTTCTAAGTCGAATCTAGGATGCATATTGATCACCGCCCCAAGAGAGCTTCCTTTTCTTTCTCTTTGTATTTTGGTATAGAACAACTATTGGTACTCGCTCATTGTTTCATGATAACTCCGCCGGCAGTCTTTCAGTGCCTTGGGTGCTTTGATTTGATTCAGATTGGACCAGGGTAAGGTGCCCTAAGGAGGTCATGACCTTAGAAATGAGCGGTAAAATAGCTGTGGTAATTATGCAAATCAACTATACCTGCATATGTTTATCAATACGTAAAACTGGCTACTGCCAACTAAAAATAAATAAATAAAAAAATAACATCCAGATCTGCCGGTACCTCACAGGGTGATAAGGTTTATGTTATTATGACATGAAAACGAATGAGAGGAAAATTCTTTCAGAACTTTGATCAGCCTGATCTTGCGGTAAAACTTGGGCTTTCCATAATCTATATACATGTAATTAGCTAAACTTTCCTATATTTGATATGTACACAGACACAGTGACGATACTCTTGTTTTCTTTATAATGTAATATATTCTTAAAACAAAAACTTACCCCTCTGGGCCCAACCCCAGGGGTCAGATAAAAATAAATTATGTCAAAAATCAGCTTTACAAGATGGTACAAATTTAACAGAAGGTTGAACAATTGCGAAATACCGAGAAAAGAAATGAAGGAGCTCGGTCGCGTGATTACCACCTCTCAAAGCGGTCAAGATATCAAAATAAACTCGAACTGGATGGTCGTAATTTCCAAACATTCGGTAAGCATTTGTTTGCTATCACGAAATGCACGTTTTTCACAATGTTTTCCGAATGTTAGGAAAGGTTGTTTGTTTGTTGGGTTTAACGTCCCGCCGACAGTATTTCAGTCATTTGGAGACGATGTCTACTTGAGAAAAATATATTGCTTCCACACTGCAGTATCACGCCATAGACACATGGCATGATACCACACCCAGTCACATTATTCTGACACCGGGCCAACCAGTCCTGCAACTATTACCCTTAAATGCTGAACACCAAGCAAGGGAGCTATACCAGTACCATTTTTTACGAATTTGGTATGTCGCGGCCGGGGATCGATCCCACGACCTCCCACACGGGCGGACGCTCTAACCACTCGGCTACCGGAGACGGTTGTTAGGAACGTGTACATCTGCCAAAAGAAGCATTAGAATTTGCCTGCTATTTCTATCCAGTGAGCCCGAAAATTCAAATTCCTGGTCGATTTAATTTGTTTTGTTAAGATTTTGCGAGACTTGTCAACTTAATTGAGCTTTAACTGTTAAGACTTTACGACGAACTGCGCATGTCATTATTTCAAATTATGCTCCGCCCTATTCACGTCATAGTCATATATGGCAGTGTTTGCTACACCGATCCCTTCACACGATGCGTGCTGGTCATAAATATGTTGACGTCAATTGTAAAAATTTAGTAAAGTTGCCTAAATGATCATATTTATAATACACAGAGGAGCTTCGGGGAAAAAATGCAAAGTGAGAAAATATAGTGCTACCAGCTCTATCCAAACGGACTCCTAAGGAAAGAATAATATGCTAAAATAAATATCAAAATACAAAGATTGTTTGTTTGTTCGTTTATTAGACTTAACGTCCCACCGACAGTATTTTAGTCATTTGGAGATGTAGTGCTGTCACACTGCAAAGTATCACGCCGTAGACAGTTGGCATGATACCGCACCCAGTCACATTATCCTGACACAGGGCTTACCAGTCCAGGAACTACCCTTATATGTTGTTGTTGTTGTATTGGGGTTTACCGTCGCTGCGATAGTATTTCAATTATATAGCGATGTCCAGCTAATTACAGGTGGAGGAAGACCCCGAATACACAGAGGTACCCGGGTAGAATCACCGACCTACCGCAAGCCAGCTGGAAGGCTTCCTCACATGAAAAATCCGAAGTCCCTACCGGGATTCGAACCCACAGCGGTGAGGGGCTGCGAGATTTGTAGTCCACGACTGTAACCGCTCGGCCACGGCGGCCCCCTTATATGTAAGGGAGGTATACCAGTAACTATGTTTACGACTTTGGTAAATACAAGAAATGAACTAGTGATATAACGTTCATAAACAACTTACAAATCATGTATTAACACGTTTGGTATTTAATATTTCTATGGTATTCCTAGCCTTGATATATTCCGCTGCATTGCGGTGGTGATTTAGTTGCAAAATATCTATGCTGCAGATATTTTGTGAAACGCGTGTCGTATGCTTCCTGCAGTCGGGGTTTCGACTGCCACCTAGGTAATGAGTGCATTTTTTACGAGCGTTTGGGTGCTTTGACAAAATGCATGTCCCCACTCCTCGCGTGCAAGATAGTTAGTAAATAAATTACAAACCTGCCTTTAATGCATGTGTCTGTGAACAATTACACCGGCACATGACATCTCAACAAATAAAAGTAGAATGGTAGACTTACTCAATCGCATTTTTATTTCTGATCATTAATTGCAATTAAGCAGTTCTTCTTTTCATTAAATATACAATTTAATCAACATACTCTATGACTAGAATATGCCACTGATTCCTCTTTAAAATGAAAAACGGAAATATCGGTACCCGTTGCTGGACCATTAGCTGTGTCACATCCCTAATTTAAATTCTATGAACATTGCTATACATTGGTTCATAAACGTGCCGTGATGGCATCGTTCTATTGCCATTTTTACTCTTGCAAATAGACCCGTTTTTCTCAGAAAATGTCATTATAATTATGTTTCTTCTAATAATACATCTAGAGTTGTTGTTGTTGTTGTTGTTGTTTTTTGTCAAGAACCTGCAAATATATATTTATAATTAGCTGTCTGAACTTATATTTTGAGTAAATGAAGTAAAAATAAAAAATAGACGAGATACAAAATGAATCTGGAATCCACCAGATGATAAATAAGAAAAGTCAGAAAACGTATTCTTTTCTACATTTTAGAAAGATGATTGTTTGTTTGTTGTGTTTAACGTCCCACCGACAGTATTTCTGTCATTTGGAGACAATGTCTACTTGAGAAAGATATAGTGCTGCCACACTTAGTCACATTATCCTGACATTGGGCCAACCAGTCCTGGAACTACCCTTATATGCTGAGTGCCAAGCAAGGGAGCTATAACAGTACCATCATTCACGACTTTGGTATGTCGCGGACAGTTTCCAAGCTTAAACATATGGATATTAATGTGATGTACAAAATGAGTTTACCTATCATAGCCTTGTTAGCTTCGATAATAATGTGTTTAAATTCAGAGCTGAAGGTTGTGAGTTCAAATCTGGCTCAGACCATAAATATGTTTATATGTTTTAATGATTTGACAACCATGTTTTATAATATTATACATCACACATATAAAGCACGATTTGATCGACATTTATGTTGTAACTTTAGGTTGTTTAATCAATACTCCACCGAATATAGAATTAAGAAAGACGACAATAAATAAATCAAAGGACCGATAGTCCTGAGAACTGTCAACTCAAAAATACTGCAACAGTATACTAGTTTAACAGTTTGTGCAAGACAAATCAATGGGATTTGAACTCACAGACACTTAATAATTGAATGGAAGAAAATCTTTCAGAACCGATGATATAATTAGATACTGTCATGATTAAGATTTGTTTCAATTTTAATGTTAAGGCCTGGGCAGACTTGATAAAAAGGCCAAACTCTACGAGCTAATTTTCGAATGTTTATTTATATATAGAAATAATAATAATTGTAAAAAAATAACCGAAAACACAAAGACGTGTTAATATCATTAATATGTTCAAATTACTCTTATTGCAAATATTAAGGTATTATTGTAACTAACTAGAGTAAACTGTTATAGAATCTGAGTCCTAGGTTCGTAAGGGTCCGGGTCCGTAAGGATCCGTGACCTTACATTATTCCCGCGAGACGAGACGCATTCGACGAGATCCGGCTGGCCGTGATAAATCTATATTATTTTTAATTGTAATATATCAATAGCTGGTTTACAGAGAAGATAAACATACGCATTGGTTTGGTTCTTGCGTCCATAGGCATAGAATACTTTTATATTAAAAAATTAATATTGAATGTTTACTTTCAATTCGTAATGTACTCTTTCTTATGAACACTCATGCAATGTCGACCATTTATGCTTATTGTATTCGAGTCAATATTTTCGTTGTAAAGTTTTAAGATACATATGTGTTGATCTACAAATCTTTCACGGGCCCGAACGTATAGCCGTAGACGTGAGCCAGAATGAAATATCATTTTATCATACGTGTTGTGACTTTAAAATATGGATTACATACAACGCATTCTGAAGGAGTTACTCATATGAGAAAAAAATGTGAATAAATCACGATATAATATAGAAACAATTTGGCCTATTTCGCAGGGATTGTTTATACAGAAATATGAGTTATCAGGTTTCGGAGACCGACATCATAGCACTGAGACTTTATTCTGAATTCTCAGTATGCAGCTAATAAAAAAAGACACCGGCAATTAAAAAAAATATTCGTTTATCCTCTCACAGAGCAAAAACATGAAGAAAAAAAAGATAATTGAACAAATTATGAATTTTCAACAACAACAAAAAAGAAATGTCTGCATCATGGATTTGAACCTGCCACTTTGTGAATCCAAAGCCGCCGAACTTATCACTAGGCCACCCGTACTTATTCAAAGTATGGATCTTTGCAAACCATATTACTATTAAATCAAAGCGCAGAGAAAACCCTCAGAGCTATAGCTAAAACGTGTGAATAATAAAGCTAATCCCTTCAATATTTATTTTTGTGGAATGCATGTAAAAATAAGGGAAGTTAAATATTACTATTATTTACGGTGGCACTGAGGTGACATGTGCAATAGTTTTTTTTTGGTATTGTTTTCCCGAGTTAATTTTTTTTTTTAACTCGGGAAAACAAAATTATTTTTGTTTTCCCGTGTTAAATTTTTTTTTTAACTCGGGAAAACAAAAAAATATTGTTTTCCCGAGTTAATTTTTTTTTTTAACTCGGGAAAACAAAGTTATTTTTGTTTTCCCGTGTTAAATTTTTTTTTTAACTCGGGAAAAAAAAAATTTATTTTTGTTTTCCCGTGTTATTTTTTTTTTTTAACTCGGGAAAACAAAAAATTAAGTCGTGCGCACGACTTAATTAGCCAATCAAATCCGCTTATTATGTTGTGGCCACGACTTAATAAGTTGTGGGAACGACATAATTGGCCAATCAGAGCCCTCAGTCAGAGTTAATGTCTGAGTTAAAATATATATATAAATATATATTATATATTATTATATATATTAAAAATATATTTTGAATAATTGTAGTACTATACCTCCAACAAGCTGGCCGTTGCGTTTACTGGTCCAGTCCGGCTGTAAGAATTTAAAGCGCCCACCATTTCCATGCATTATGTACTCAGCAAAAAAGAAACTTTACATTTATTGACTATATTCCTTAAAACACTTAGGATACAAGTAATAATCACCTGCAAATATGTTTGAATTCGCTTATAGTCACCAACCAAAAATCATTGTTTACAATGGCGTATAACTGTTTACGTGAAAACATTTTACAGTCAGCTTAAACATTCCGAGGGATCGTGTTTTAGCATTATTCTTGCACTTAACATCAAACCCAGAGTCTAGGTCAAGAAAAACAACTTCTGGGACAGGTACTGAGAGCTGTTTGTAAATTAAATTATATAATGTATATATAATGTAATATTATGTAATCATAAATTACACCATCCATTTGAATTGAAATAAGAAGGATATTCCTTCACCGCGAGACTATGAGAACGAATTGTGTAGGCAGCAGCATTGGTCATCGTTATCAATAAGTTTAGGCTATGAAGTGATCCAGAAAGTTTCGACAACGATAATCAAATGGAAAGGCATGTAAAGATGCTTTTTTCTGAGTATATATTGCATGTCCGATCTGGTTTTAGCTTTTCATTTGGCGAGATAGTCTGTTTATCAAAGTTTGAATTTCTCTGTTAATCCTTTTCGTTCTTAAAATATGTATGAAATATATGTCTTGAAATTTCAAGATAATTCTGGGAAACTATCACACAGAGTTAATGGAATTCGGTCAGTTGGTAATTCTTAGGATACAAAAGGCAAAAATCCAAGTCTCAGTCCGATACCCTTTCTAGTTAGTGTAGTTTACTTGAATTATCTGATTTTTTCAAGATTTTATCTCGAATTTCAAGGATTTTGTATCTTGAATTATCGAAAACTGATTTTGAATAATCAAGATATTATCTTGAATTTTCAAGATCCTGTTTAGAATTCCTAAACCTTATGTTGACTTTTAAAGATCTTATGCTGATTTTTTTATGCTTCCCGAAGGGGGAGCATAAAGTTGCCGCTTTGTCCTTCCCGTCCGTCTGTTCGTCATAATTTTGTCCGGAGCATTACACAAAAAAATGTAAAATGTATCAACATGAAACTTCAAAGGTAGATAGATCTCAGTGTGGAGAAGTGCGGTGTACAATAACCATAACTCTAGGATGACTAATTTAAGAGTTATCGCCATTTGAATACTTGTACATGTTAGACCAAAGGGTGGTCTCTTAAGATTTTCCTCAGTTGAGGTGTTCTCTTCAGCAAGTTTAATAGTACATTAAAACATTTTTTTAAACAACATGCATCTTTAAAGGTTTCTAGATCCCTTTACAACACTGCTTCTGCAAACTTACAGATGATTTTGCTGTTGCGTTTTAGGCACTTGATGAATTTCTATATCAAAATTATAGACTGTACAGACCCTGATCAGATGGCTGCTGTAGGAGCAAGCTCCCTCATATATGTATATTTTGTTTGCAAATGTCACCAGTGTACAAGTACTGTGTAAATAAGTAAACTGTGTGCGTATAAATAAATACTGGCTACAGATATGCAGTCTGTGAGTGTGAGTGTATCTGGGGAGATGGGTTGGGTGTTAAAAAGGAAGACAGACACACACATATTAGAATTTGTATTGCCAAATGTTATTTTTAGCATAATGCTTACAACTGAAAGAAATATATCAACATTATGAGCTAAAAGTAAAAAATAAGAGTGGGCGTCAATATCTGACACTGTTGTGTTTGTTGTAAAGTTGTTATTCCAGAAATTTAGCACAAATGAATGAGTGTTCAATGATTATCACAAACAATGTTGGTAATAAATAGCCAAGTGAGAATCCAATTAGTGACAAAAACAAAGATTATGTCAATAAAACAACACCCCCCCCCCCCCCAAAAAAAAGAGAAAAAAAAGAAAATAAACATTTTTAAACGTTGCATCTCTTTTAAAGCTATTGTTTTGAATTTGATAAATTATGATTGTATAACTTAGGACAGAACTTTGCAGCCCTCGTGACTCTGGCGGAGGGCTCTGATTGGCCAATTATGTCGTTCCCACAACTTATTAAGTCGTGGCCACAACATAATAAGCGGATTTGATTGGCTAATTAAGTCGTGCGCACGACTTAATTTTTTGTTTTCCCGAGTTAAAAAAAAAAAATAACACGGGAAAACAATTTTTTTAAAAAAAAAAGGGAAAACAAATTTGTTTTCCCGAGTTAAAAAAAAAAATTAACTCGGGAAAACAATATTCTTTTGTTTTCCCGAGTTAAAAAAAAAATTTAACACGGGAAAACAAAAATAACTTTGTTTTCCCGAGTTAAAAAAAAAAATTAACTCGGGAAAACAATACCAAAAAAAACACTATTGCACATGTCACCTCAGTGCCACCGTAATTATTAGTTATTATTACTAATAATATTATTGTGAGTTATGTTAAGAAGTATTTTCTAAATAGGAAAAAGGGAGGTAATTAATAAAGAGACAATGAAGAATTACGGCTATTGGTTACTGCACTTATTAATAGCCTCTATTCATGTGTGAAGCTTAAATTGTTTGAGATAACAGATAATTAAAATAATGAGCAAGAAATAGTTGTGGTTCTTAGCACAGTTTCTCTCATTGACCTCAATCAATGTATTAAGTTTCATCTCACTACTTTTAATACTTCATAGATTTGCTGTAAACAAATATAGATTTTATAAAAAAAAAAAAAAAGCAAGAAAAGTTCATGTTCTTTGTGACTGGGCTTACTACCCATGTGTGAAGTATGATATCAATTCCATCAATAGCTTTTTTTAAAATATGCTCTAGAAAAACATAATTCCAACATATAATTAATGAAGATTATGTCAGTTTCATCAAAGACACACGCACACACAATAGAAATAACACCATAAACATAGAAAATCACTATGAATATTAAAGGGGCCTTCGTTTTTAATTCATTTAGAGTTATTTTTTTTATTTCTCAGAAAAGGGAACGAACCCGGAGGGAAAAATGCTAACAAATCAGTAAATTGACAGGAAAAGCTAAAATTTAAAGGTATATGCATATTGATCATCGTTGTGTAACCCACTTCTGCTGATAACGATGATCTCCATTTAATGGAGAGTAACGGAACAAATCGAACGTGGGTGTCCGACGCTGTAGTTAATATATTGTGTTAATTTTTAGGAAAATTATAATGATCCATGCATGATTCGATTATGCTATATATCTATGGCGAGCGTAGTGCTGCAACATAGTATAAAGAAAAATATCTTTTCAGTAAAACTATATTGAATAATGTTCAGTAATGTTAAAAACAAAAAATTGTATTCAATAAAAAAATGAGTTGACAAAAATTAAACTTCATAAAATATATATATCTCCTATATTCATAGCGTTCGCGTTTTCTTCTAAGTTTTCTTATTTATAAATAATTAAGTAATGAACTTGATGCGTATTAATAAATGTGTAAGTAAATAAGAAGTCTTTGTTCATATATCGTCCGTGATTTCTTGTATTTACATTGAAATTATTCATTTTAGCGTCAATTAATATCATAACTTATACTTATTCCTCTCGATGGTTCCTGGGTTGAACAAGTACTTTGCGCCTGGTAAAGTCAAATCTAGCAACCTGGCAAAGCTTGACTGAGCTCCTCTCTGCTTCTAACCTTATTCACAGGCGTATTATCCTGGTACAAAATATATCCCCTACTGATTTTTTAAAGACTATTGTATTCAGATTGTATTTAACAATTTGGACTGGCAGTGGTACCTGGTTCAAATAAACCTATGACAACTGAAGAACGTTTCACCCATTTCGCACAAACAAGTGTAATCCCTAAAGTATTTGTGAAAACCATAATTCACGTATAATGCTTAATAGCAGAAACACTTTATTTCATTCTTAGACGTGTTAGGTCTATTAGGATTTGGGTCATTTTTGACACTCTCTTATTGTTAACAGATCACTTGTAAATTCTCAGCAGCACGCAGTATAGCTAAGAATGAATCACGATGCGATGTTTTCATGCATAACGGGTCACGTGACCGGTAGTTACTGAGAGTTACTGAGCACGGGGTTAGTTGTATGCTCGACAGTGATCGGTGTTTACATTTTTAAACTTTTATTTATTTATTTAATTTTGCCTGTCATAGATTGTTATTGTTTAAATTCATTTTTCGGCGTAGCTGTATAATTTCGATTTCAACTCGCATCTTAAACCAATCAAATGTACGCTAACAGCGGTAAATAATTCTAAGCTGAATAAAAGGACTCCTGTTATTGGTTAACGCATCGTTATGGACTATAAAATTACTGTAAATAAGGGGTGCAGCTTGTATATATCATTCAGCTTGGTGTTATTACTTTTCTTTTTGATGTAAACATGAAAGTGATTTCAGTAAGTTAAATACAATCCTTTTCCATCAATTGAGGGATGCTACTTTGTGAAAATGATTTAAAACAACAAAAAAGAATCCACCGTGTTATGACATGAAACCCCTTAATTACTATGTATATTGAAATCTTCCAGCCTGCTGAGATGCTCTCATTGAAAATTAATTCGCCAAAACCAAAACAACTAATAACGCTTTTATATCATAATGTCATATTCAATAATGATATGAACAAATATCAAACATGCCTATTTACAGATATATTTTTTTGTATTACCGTCTATAAATATATAAGTATATTTCATAGAAAAAATACTGAACTATTTCTAGAGCGTACTAAATTTGTTGTGCGTCGGTCTTTCGCGCGCTTTTCCTCGGAATGTTCTAGAAGACTGGAAATCTCGTTTTTCTTTCATCCTACGCCGAATATCTTTTTTAAAGATATTTCTTGTTTGTAATTAGATATATATATATATACCTGTATGTTAAAATTGCATTGTTGTGCTGGGTAATTTTTCCAGATTATTTTCGTCGTAACTGTCTAACTTCATTTTTTACCTATTTACGGATGATGACTCAAGAAAATAGCAAATGAATATTTGAACGTTTTCATTGGTAGAAATGGCCTTTACTGCTATCTATTAACCACATTTCGCACAATTTCCTGAATGTGACGCTCCATATCATGATTTTAAGGCTAAAAAGCAGATATTTCCCACTTTATTCATTAAATTAAAAATCACTGAATAAAAAATAAAAGAAACGGGCTTCAACACAACAAACACCTCTTATTGCAATGAGATTTAAAGAAACCAGATTACCGGTATATCAGATGAAATAGATGCAGTAAGTGGTTATCGCAAATAATGCTCCTACGTATTTATCATACGCTATGTCCCCTCCACCGCAGAAGGCGGAGTGCCGTCTTGACCATACATATATGCATGTTTTACATCAAATCTCTCTCTCTCTCTCTCTCTTCCCATTCATTTTTTCTCTATCTTTGAGTCAATATTCAACTACATATTTTCATACAGTAAATATAGATCTTCGTTTATTTTATGTATTACAGTAATGATTGAATTACACGATTATTTAAATGTCAAATTACCAGATCGTGGAATACTCTCAGTATTAGTATGTCTCCCACACTTCCACACACACCCAATGTCACTGTTCGATTGTTGTATGTTTGGTTTTATTGAACTAAAGAGACGTAGACTGTATTGATTAGCGATATTTTCAGTTTGATTACTGAATTCACTTAAAAATATATATCGCAGATTATTTGAAACTAGTTATAATGTGGAGAATAACTTACCCGGTATTAATTACATGCATTTCGATATTTCACTAGTTCATTTCGCAAATGCAAAACACGTGCGCATGAAAAGTGTTTCCCTTTTGCATAAATTTAAAAGTTTTATTTTATTGTTATAATTTTAGAATAAGACGGAAGAAAGAGGAAGATGTGCGGCAAGTTTGTCCCAGAATATGTAAGTACAGAACAGAACAGAACATTTCTTTATTTTCATCCAGGTATACAAAGTATACAGCATGGAGATTTGCAAAAAATACACAAACAAATGTATTTCAGTGAGTGTGTTAGGCAGTGTCGAAACGTGACATTCGACTAAATAGAGAGAAGAAATACTAGGGAAAATGTAGAGGGAGGGATGTAAATGGTGAGATAATAGCAAAAGAGGAAGTAGTAATGTTATTTTAGTCAACAGTGTACATCAGTAAGTCGTTCGATTTATGATCCATAGTGTCTGGAGCTAAAAAATAATAATATATTAATTAGTTTCACAAGAGGGAAACATTTCTATGATTATATAAAATATCACAAATGTTGAATGGTATTTGCCTCTTACCTTAAATGTTTATCTAACCGTTTTGTTGCATAATCTACAGATCAAACAGAGAGACGCGTTACTAAGGGTAAAGGTCACAGTGTAGCCTAGTAATATAACAAGGTAAGCGATATACAGCGGTCATAAAACTAGCACAGTACACTAATTGTACATGGGATGCACGTGGGTTTTGGGATAATCGTGATTCGCCGGCCGATGTCGACAGAATGAAGACGAGGTGGTGAGTTATTTACAATTATCATGCCAATTTATAGGGTTTTTTTTTGCAAATAATGTATTAACATATAACCGGTTGTTTTAGCTTCATGAAATGGAAAGAATATCATTGAACATTTTGTAATACAGTGTGGTTACTTACAGATAGCAATAATGAGACTAGTAATAGGGTAACAGTTCAGTCCGGAGGCATTGGTATTTTTTTATTCTATAAATCAATTAATAATGGTAGTGGCATACATGTAATTTGTGTGTGATCATCTGACAAATCAGTTAAGTCGGGGGACTAACAGTATTCATTATTAATTGAGTAAACAAAGATAATTGCCGTAAATGGATGGGATTTCTGCAATTAAGGAGAGATGATAAAGAAACTGTGGTTGGTGATAAGAGTTGTCCAAAAGAATAGCAAGTAATGATTTTCATCACCAACACTGTTTGTATCACAAAGATGACATTTTCTATCCTGGAGAGGTGTTCCTTCATACCTTCCGGTCTCAACAGGCAATTTGTGATTAGCTGTGCGGATTTTAAAAATAGTTATTGCTTGCTGCTTACTTAAAATTGTGAACTATTTTTCAGATTCATGTGAAGTTTTGAAGTTACTGTAAATTAGTCCTTCATTTGAGTGTTGAAGACTATCGTGCCAGTTTTGTTTATATTGATTAATCAGAATTTTATTAATTTCTTGTTGAATGTTACTGTTTTGAATATATTCCTGGTTTTGCCATAGATCGGGTCGACCAACAGAGGTAAGTATGCTTTTAATCTTTTCAACCCATTTAATTTGTACATTGTGTTTAGAGACCATATATTTGTAAAGTTGGTAACTTATTTTATTTTTGTTTCCAAAATAAGACGCAACCAAAAAGATATCATACGGCTCTGAATGGTAACTGAGATCGGATGACGTCCTAGCTCTCCATGTAGGAAAGAAATGGGAGTTGATTTACGCGCATTGGTGATTCTACGAAGAAAATTATTATGGACTCTTTCAATAATGTCAGTATTTTCAAAGCCAAAAATTTCTGCTCCGTATGTAAGTATTGGAAGGACAGTATGATCAAATAACTTAATCATCAAGTGAATTGGTAGGTCTGCGTTTTATTGATCGTGTAAAGAGTAAATGTAGTGCTTTATTAACTTGTTGTGTTACATGCTTACGTGTTTTTAAAAATGAAATGTTGGTAAAGGTTACCCCAAGATAATGATACTGCTCTGTTAAATCTAGCGGTTGCGGGCCGAGCTTAAAATTGAAATTTCTAGTATGTCTAGCACCAAATACAATTATCTTTGTTTTTTTTTCATGTTAACTTTAAGATGTCAATTGCTGCAGTAATCATGGAATGCATCTAAACTATTTTGGAAGTCATCAGGTGTGTCAGAGATAATAACGGTGTCATCTGCGTAGAGCAAGACGGAGAGTTTAAGCCATTGTGCAAAATCATAGGAGTCATCCAGTTCTACACCAGTGACACCTCGCTCTTGTAAATATAATTGAAGGTCGTTTAAAAACAATTAGAAGAGTGCTGGGGAGAGGTTTTCACCTTGTCTGACGCCGATCTCAGATATAAATGATTCCGAGAATTTACCATTATGAAAAATACTTGATTTAATTTGTTGATACATGCTGTAAATAACGTTAAAAAATTACAATTTACTGAGCTCTGTAACAGCTTATGCCAAAGGCCAGCTCGCCATACTTTGTCGAACGCCTGGGAGAAATCTATAAAACCACAGAATAATTTCTTTTTCTTTTTTTTTCAAGTACTGTGTGCCCTGACATATATGAGATTTTTGTTTGTTTGTTTGTTTGTTTGAGTTAAGCGTTCCCCCGACATTATTTCAGTCATTCGGGACTTTAGTCTACATGCGGCAGGTATACAAACTCCCGCCAGTAGACTGGCTCCGCATCAATCACTGCCACACTGAGTTACCATGTGACCATGGTGTGTACATGTGATTTTGCTGTTTCTCGACTATTGTTCGACTCACTGTGGCAGAGATCAGAGCTAAAACTATATACAATCAAAGATTAAATATGTTAAGGAGGTGGTTTCAATACCTTATTTTCACATCTTTCTGGTACAGTTAAAACGACGAGTTATTTTTTGTTGTTGTTTTTTGTCGTAGCAAGTGTTCTATAAATAGGGTTAAACACGTGTATGCGATGCCTACCTGGGGTAATTAACTATGCGAGAATAACGAGGTTATTAATTTACATGAATAGAGTTAATAATTAACTATGCGAGAATAACGAGGTTTTATATGCGAGATACGAAGTATTAATATTACTATGCGAGAATAACGAGGTATTACTATGCGGAATAACGAGTATACTTAAATAAGTATACTTGCAGAATATATTAATAATTACTATGCGATTTGAACATGAATATATTAATAATTAATTATGCGAGAATAACGAGGATATTTGTACATGAATAAATTAATAATTAACTATGCGAGAATAACGAGGATATGCGAGAATAACGATGGTATTTGTACATGAATATATTAATAATTAAATATGCGAGAATAACGATGATATTTGTACATGAATATATTAATAATTAATTATGCGAGAATAACGATGATATTTGTACATGAATATATTAATAATTAAATATTCGAGAATAACGATGATATTTGTACATGAATATATTAATAATTAATTATGCGAGAATAACGATGATATTTGTACATGAATATATTAATAATTAATTATGCGAGAATAACGATGATATTTGTACATGAATATATTAATAATTAAATATGCGAGAATAACGATGATATTTGTACATGAATATATTAATAATTAAATATGCGAGAATAACGATGATATTTGTACATGAATATATTAATAATTAACTATGCGAGAATAACGATGATATTTGTACATGAATATATTAATAATTAACTATGCGAGAATAACGATGATATTTGTACATGAATATATTAATAATTAACTATGCGAGAATAACGAGGATATGCGAGAATAACGATGATATTTGTACATGAATGTATTAATAATTAACTATGCGAGAATAACGAGGATATTTGTACATGAATATATTAATAATTAACTATGCGAGAATAACGATGGATATTTGTACATGAATATATTAATAATTAACTATGCGAGAATAACGATGATATTTGTACATGAATATATTAATAATTAACTATGCGAGAATAACGATGATATTTGTACATGAATATATTAATAATTAACTATGCGAGAATAACGATGATATTTGTACATGAATATATTAATAATTAACTATGCGAGAATAACGAGGATATTTGTACATGAATATATTAATAATTACATATGCTAGAATAACGATGGTATTTGTACATGAATATATTAATAATTAAATATGCGAGAATAACGATGATATTTGTACATGAATATATTAATAATTAATTATGCGAGAATAACGAGGATATTTGTACATGAATATATTAATAATTAACTATGCGAGAATAACGGGTATTTGTACATGAATATATTAATAATTAACTATGCGAGAATAACGATGATATTTGTACATGAATATATTAATAATTAACTATGCGAGAATAACGATGGTATTTGTACATGAATATATTAATAATTAACTATGCGAGAATAACGATGATATTTGTACATGAATATATTAATAATTAACTATGCGAGAATAACGATGATATTTGTACATGAATATATTAATAATTAATTATGCGAGAATAACGATGGTATTTGTACATGAATATATTAATAATTAACTATGCGAGAATAACGATGATATTTGTACATGAATATATTAATATTAACTATGCGAGAATAACGATGATATTTGTACATGAATATATTAATAATTAACTATGCGAGAATAACGAGGATAGTTGTACATGAATATATTAATAATTAATTATGCGAGAATAACGAGGATATTTGTACATGAATATATTAATAATTAACTATGCGAGAATAACGAGGATATTTGTACATGAATATATTAATAATTAACTATGCGAGAATAACGATGGTATTTGTACATGAATATATTAATAATTAACTATGCGAGAATAACGATGATATTTGTACATGAATATATTAATAATTAACTATGCGAGAATAACGAGGATATTTGTACATGAATATATTAATAATTAACTATGCGAGAATAACGAGGATATTTGTACATGAATATATTAATAATTAATTATGCGAGAATAACGATGGTATTTGTACATGAATATATTAATAATTAATTATGCGAGAATAACGATGGTATTTGTACATGAATATATTAATAATTAATTATGCGAGAATAACGATGATATTTGTACATGAATATATTAATCATTAACTATTCGAGAATAACGATGCTATTTGTATGTTAATATATTAATAATTAACTATGCGAGAATAACGAGGATATTTTTACATGAATGTATTAATAATTAACTATGCCAGGATAACGATTGTATTTGTACATGAATATATTAATAATTAACTATGCGAGAATAACGATGATATTTGTACATGAATATATTCATAATTAATTATTTTCAAATCTACATGCATATGAACGGTAAAACTATGCTACGTTTTTCTTACGTTATTTTTAATACGATCTGTGATTTTTTCCTCTCTATTCATTGCAAAATCGCCCTATGCCCAACGCAAGTGATCGAACACGAAACATGTTCTAATTGTCGTCCCAACGCACACTATAAAAATAAAGAAATCGATGTAGCATTTTTATTCCATGAATGACTCTTTAAAGTGTTTCATGAAGTAAATCACGGCGTTTTTTTTAATGAAGAAGTTGAAAGCCGACTTTATATCTCCACGACATGATTTCTATATCTTTTTCATCATATATAGCTTACACTGCTTCTTCATCACATATCTATTCGTACTTGATATCGATAAATTATACCCTCCTAAGAGTGACCATATCGACTCTGGTGGATTCAAGGGTGGGCCAACCGGCGCGCACCCTTTCTAAAATTCCCCAACCTCACATAAATATAGACCCCCCCCCAAAAAAAAAAATAAAAAAAAATAAAATAAAAAAAATAAAAACACAAGAATACACTATTTCGCAGCTTTTAATTATAAATATATATGCCAGGAGTTCCCTTCTCAATGAGTACTGAATAGCATTGGATATCATCAGATCCAATTATATTTTGATATTTAAGATATCGCATATTTATGTTCTTAGCAATGTTTTATTTTTCATTTAGAGCGTGTCTAAATAGTTCACATAATACAAAAGGTAAAAATAAGATCAAGAAATAAAAAGAAGCCCATAACTAAAATAGCAATGTTTTGCTAGGCAAGTTATTTTGTAAGAGTAACAAATAGACTGCGGATTCGTGTAATTGATCATTTTAATTTGATGGGTAACAAAACTCAATAAATATAATTGTGATGCTTTTAAGATGCCAGTCTGCTGGAATCCAAACAGCTCTACGGCGGCCTTATGGAGAAAACAAAGTTTTGAAGAAAAAAATCCTACTTTATTTTGCCCAGAAATACAAATTTGGATTATTGAACATTTTTCTTATCAATAGATTGTAGGGAGAAATAGCAACAGATGTATAAATTTTGATGCTGAAAAGCCGCAAGGCTGCTAAAATTTCAACAGCCTTTCAGCGGCCTTACGGAGAAGAGAGAGAGAGAGAGAGAGAGAGAGAGAAAAGAAGCGTTTTATTCCTCCCTAAATTGCGTACTTGTTGTTGTTTTACTATTCGTATTTATTTACACCCTGTGGTCAAGGATAATCGACAAAAGTGCAAGTACCTACTTCCAATTGGGGTCCCGGTATATATATACCCCGCCACTTTATATTGACATGAAACTTTAAATATAGAAAGATGGCGACAAGGAGAAGTGCAGTGTCAGAGAACTGTAATTTTACCATGTCTCATTTTTTAATTATCTCCATTTGTTGTTGTTGTTTTTTTGTTTTGTTTTTTGTTGTTTTTTTATTTATTTATTTATATATTGTTTTTGCTTGTCCGGAGCATAACTCGAAAATTATACAAGGTATTAACGTGAACAGATGGCGACTAGGAGAAGTGAAGTGTCCGGCACACTGGAGTCTTTTCCTGTATCAAAGCGTTTTGCAGGGATATAATTCACCTTCAGTGATAATTCTAGCGGGACTAAATATTTCTTTTCTTTTCATAGGTATTTTAATTCAGAGCTGTCATAATTTCGACGGCATGAAGGACATAAAGCATGTAAGTTTGAAAAAGACTTTATTTAACTCGTTTTCCGTCTCTTACATGAATATTTGAGTGATTTAGGATATATTTCATCAATAGATACAGTTTCTGTGAAGGTTTCTTGAGATGTTAAATCTGGGAACTATTGTATCGAGCAAATATATTGTAAACATTACTACCATGATTATTGTTTCGTTTTGGAATAAGACCATCTTTATCTTGTCACAGACGACTTCTGTAATATGTCGTGCATCTTTATCTGTATTCAAACATGTAATGTAAATACAGCTGTAATTACCGTGATCATGTATATCTATGTGTTGAACAACGTTACTATTAAATGTGAACGTCAAAACAGTTTTCTTGTTATTTACAGAATAGAAAGTCAAACGTATCATACATTATATATGAAAAGGTTTCATCCTTTTATATCGTGACATGTATTTGTATGATTAAGTAAAATAATGAATTAATATGACAAAATATTGTGTTCATATGTTGTTTTAAATATTCAACATGTCTCGAAGCGACCAATGAGATAGTTTAGACAACAGCAAGAAATAAGTAGAAAATAACCAGTTGCGACCTCGGATCGAACCCACATGCTCTAATCGATGGTTCCACATAAATCGACCCAATCTAGCCTTGTAAGCAAATAACGATATTATAATTGATTAGTAAATACTACACTACTACTATTATACAAACGATGCTGGGTCTGTTAGTCTCTGGTAAGTGCGACCTCAGCTTACACGTGTTTTTAAACAGCATCACGTATATCTTGTATGGTAAGTAAAAAATGACTTGTTTATCACTCATGTACTACTTTTTATCAGCTGTGTACTAAAAGAAAAAATATATTTCATTTCACAATTTAATGACTTTAGGTGTATGTATACGAGCATACTATTTAAGATATTGGTTACTTAAGCGTGGTTAGTAATATCGACGCCGTAATTTTCAATACCCTTCTGATGAAAACTTTTTTTTTGTTTTCAATCGGTTATTCGTTATTGTAATACTATATCTTACAAACATTGTAATATCTTGTTCGGTCGCTGATTCGTAATCCGAACGTTGCAAAGATGGGGGTTTATGTATTATTGAAATAATCAAATACAGAGATTTACTTGAGCTAAACACAACACACTCTCTCCATGATTGCGGAAAGCCGTAATAATAAACGCAATATGTTTCTCCATGTTTGCGGAAAGTCGTAATAAGGCAAAAAAAAGAAAAAAGAAGACTCTTGTTTTAGCTACTGGCTCTGAAAAAAAAAATAGGATCGGTAGGTAGGGATTTCTTTTTTTTTTAAGAAACATGATTTTCCATCAATTTTTTAAAGCTTTCCATGTGTTTGAATGCAATAAGTGACATTTAATGTAATTTCACACAAGATTGTATATGTTAATATGTCCATAAGATGCTATAAAATCTTGAAACTAATTTACATGACTTTATTTCAATAGATGTTCTACATTGGGTAGACGGCTAAATAGGCTGTCACAAAAGACAGCAATGTCAGAACACTTTAAGGTCTGGCTTGCTGAACAAGTATTTTTAATGTGAAATAGTTATATAAATTATAGGTATCTGAAATTAAAAAGGGTGACATCCAATACAATTTATTTCAGAATTTATACATTCGTGTTTCCCCATATTCTGTTGTCAGATTAATGTATTGTTGAAACTTCTAGTTGTTAACAATTTCAACTATAGACATTATGAAGCTAGAAAATAAAATTGAAATTAATTGCTTTGTATAGAATTATATATTTTTGTGATGTCTGATTGTTTTTGAAATAAAACTTTTCAGGGTTCAACACTTTTCAGCCAGGAATCCTGTAGGGACATCTGCTTTTCAAATCATAAGTTTCTGCTTAAATAAGTCCCTTAAATTGTTTTTAAGTTAAATTCAGTAAAAGATTGGGGTTTAAAAAATTAAATTAATAAATAATACTTTAATTTTTTTTTGGGATTAAATGGAAATTTGTAATACTTTTAGATCATTATATCTTTTATGATATACAGATGTGAAAATAATATATTATAGTTATTTTAATCTTATCATATTTTTATAGAATGGTAATGCAAGTTTGTCTGAATGCATTACCCCGCCCACTTCACTACGATCATATTATTGTTAGTACAACGTCAGTCTTAATTTCAAATAATGTTGTAAAATCAGTATTTCATTTTAAACATTCATGTTTTAAAACATTACCAATGCTTTTGGACCATATTATTGCTGTAAACAATATTTATCAGTTGATGCTTTTTTCAACGATCATACCGGAAGTAAACAGAATTATATTCAAATAGCTTTTCACGTGCTATTAAAAACCACCAAAGGCATTTAAATTGAATTTTAATTATAAATTTTATGAAAGAATGATATTGTTTCAAGGGTAAATGCCAGATTTGAAGTATTACAAATATGTGTGCCGTTTAGGCGATTCATTTCATATTCATAAACGACCCGCAAAATCAACTTTTACTTTCACTTTGAAATTAACTTGAGCCGTGAACATTATGTGTAGGTTTGTATTCACACATTTCCTCTTCAGTCATCAGCAATGACAATGGTGCTGGCAGTTGTTGCTTTTTTCCAATGATTTGTTAGAGTAATGTTATTGTTCCAGGTGAAATTCATGTTGAAGAAAAAAATACGGTCGGTGGCAAAAAAAAAATAAAGAAACAATTTTTTTATTTCCGGTTTAAATTTTTGAAAGATTACGATGTGTATTGACAAAATATACGTCAAAGAACAATTGGATTCATTTAATAATTATGTTTTCTCTTGAAAAATCAAGAGTCCCGACGGAAGGAATCCCTTGCCAAGTTTTGGTGTTAACTGGATCGCGGGAATGCGTTCGTGTCGAACAATTACAGCTAAGATACGGAAAGGACCGAAAATGCCCGAAATGAAATGGCGACTGTCGAAGAGATTTTAAACTTTTATCAAAGTTTTGGTAAAAAAAAAAAAAAAAAAAAAAAACATTAGGGTCGGCGGCAAAAAAATAAAATAGGGTCGGTCGGGGTAAAGGAAACAATCTATTTTTTTAGGCCTAACAAAATATTTTTTTCTCAATGTTTGCGGAAAGCCATAATAACAATCGATGTTTTCCTCCTTGTTTGCAAACGTAATATAATATATACATACTTATCCAAACATTTGGACGTGTAACGCTTAATACGTTTCAGTTTTAACATCATTATTTTCTTTTTCTGTATGTGTGTATCTGAATATTAGAAATAAACGTTAGGGGATCTCCGTGGTCGAGAGAGTAAAGTCGCTGACTTTAACACCCACTCAGCCCCTCACTGTGTGGGTTCGAATCCCGGCAGAGTCATTCGGATTTTCATGTGAGGAAGCCTTCCAGCTGGCTTGCTGTAGGTCGGTGGTTCTACCCGGATGTATCCGTGCATTCGGATCTTCCTCCACCTTTAATTAGTTGCACGTCGCTATATGACTGAACTACTGTCGAAGTGACGGTAAACTAAAATATAGTAGAACCTCGCCAAACCGAACATCCTCGCCATTTCGATTTTTTTTTCGGTCCCGATTTCTTCCCTTCTTCTTTTAACTAAAAATAAAATGTTTAATACGAATTTCGCTATTTCGATTTTTTTAAGCTATTTCGAAGTAAAATCCCGGTCCCGAGGTCGTAATTCATGAACATATTTTAATTTTAATTTCGAAGTCAATTTTCATTAAATTTCGTGAACCAATTATCGTCCTTATCATCAATCGTATCCGGTCAGTAACATAGTTTATTTTGCGGCGGTACCTGGAGTGATGGCTAAGGCAAGTTTTTAACAACTCTTTTCGAGATTGGATGTCAAGTCAAGTCAGAAATAAAAGTTAAATACTACCCCGCCACATTTAGTGCAGCTGCATTATAACCTGTAAACTGTGTGATCGATTGAATCGGAAATACTGTCGGTGGGATGTTAAACCCTAAAAATAAGTGTTCTAAGGTAATTATGCAATCCTGCTTATCAGGCGCGTAGGGAGACATAATCGACTGATCTTACGAAAAATAAAATTGGAAAATGAAGAATATAAATAAAACACACTTGAAAAAATATCGCGAAGGGGATATGAAGTAAATTTTAGATTCTTCACAACTTAAATTCAGCGGCAGCTGTAAGCTTTTGCTCTTGACCCAGATTTTTTTTTATCTGGATTTCGACCAAACAGAAATGATAATAAATGGCGCGTAATAATGTTGTCCGGAAACATGATCACATAAATGAGAGGACACAAGGACGCGAACACAAGAAAAGATAATGAGATAATGAAAGGGTCGTGTGTTCGATCCTTAATCGCGATATGCCAATATTGTTGAAGATTGCACTGGCAAATCAGGTAACTTCCGGAAATTGTCGGTCACGTATCAGGATAATGAGTCTATATGATTATGGCATCACACCATTTGTCTCCAATTATATAGCTCAATAGCCGTTTATAAAATCCTTAAATGATGCTGAACAACAGCGGTTGTGCGTTATATGGAATTTCGATTATAAATCATAGCAAGGAGTACTAACAATACATATATACAGTGATATCTGATATAAATCATATCGCAAGAGTACTGACAATACATATATACAGCTGATATCTGATATAAATATATGTAAGGAGTACTGACAATACATATATACACGATATCTGATATAAATCATACGCAAGTGACAGTACTTGCAATACACTATATCGATAAACATGTAAGTACTGAAATACTTACACATCGATATAACAATAAAGGAGTACTGACAATACATATATACAGCTGATATGATATAAATCATACGAAAGGAGTACTGACAATACATTATACAGCGATATCTGATATAAATCATATGCAAGGAGTACTGACAATATCGATATGATAACAATGCGAGATACTATAGATTGATAAATCATACGCAAGGAGTACTGACAATACATATATACAGCTGATTGATAAAATCATACGCAGAACAAAACTATCAATACTATATCATACGCAAGGAGTACTGACAATACACTATAATATACGTAGAATCATTAGGATAAATATTACAGTGATGTATAATACGCAAGGAGTCTGACAATACATATATACAACTGTATCTGATATAAATCATATGCAAGGAGTACTGGACAATACATATACACTGATATGAAAAATCAGGTACTGATATATACAGATTGATATAAATCATACGCAAGGAGTACTGACAAATACATATATACAGCAGATATCTGATATAAATCATATGCAAGGGTACTGACAATACATATATACCAGACTATACTGATATAAATCATATGTAATGGAGTACTGACATACATATATACAGCGTATCTGATATAAATCATAGCAGCGAGTACTGACAACATTAACCAATTAATAATAAGGTACTGAATACATTCGAATAACAGCAGATGACAAATATTCATGATACTGATATATCATATGTGGAGTACGACATACGATATATACAGCGATACTGTATAATCTGTCCAATTGACAATACTATCACAGTGATATCTGATATAAATCATACAGCAGGAGACAAATCCAATATACTAATCGATTAATATCGATGTGGATACACATCATATATAACAGGAAGATAAAATCATGTCAGAGTACTGACAATACATATATACAGCTGATATCTGATAAATCAAATGCAAGAGTACTGACAATAATATATAGTGATATCTGATATAAATCATACCAAGGAGTAAAACTGAGACAAACGTCAATGACTACATATCACAGTGATGTTGATAAACATCGATAACAGCAGAACAAACTCATTATACACGATGACTGATATACACATCCGATATAAGCAGACAATGGCAATACTACATATCACAGTACGTTGATACACATGATATAAACAGCAACAATGGTCATATGACACTACATATCACAGTGACGTTGATACAACTCGATATAAAGCATAGCAAATGGTCAATACTACATATACAGTGACTGGTGAATACAAATCGATATAACAGCAGAAATGTCATGTACTACATATCACAGTGACTGTTGATATACAACATCCGAATAACAGCAGAAACAAAGCGTCCAATGTACTACATATCACAGTGACTGTGTGGATACAAATCCGAATAACAGCAGAAACAAATGCGTCCAATTAGCACTACATATCACAGTACTTGTGATACACATCCGATATAACAGCAGAGCAAAGTGCAATACCATATCACGTTTGAATACAACATCGATTAACAGAAATCATAACAAGTGACTGTGTGATACAACATCGATATAACGCAACAAAGGTAATGATAAATACAGTGACTGTACAAACATGATATACAGCAAAACAATGTAATGCACTACATATCACAGTGACTGTGTGATACAAATCGTATAACAGCAGAACAAATGGTCCAATGACTACATATCACAGTGACTGTGTGATACAACATCGATATAACAGCAGAACAAATGCGTCCAATGTACTACATATCACAGTGACTGTGTGGATACAACATCCGATATAACAGCAGAACAAATGGTCCAATGCACTACATATCACAGTGACTGTGTGAATACAACATCCGATATAAACAGCAGGAAACAAATGCGTCCAATGCTACTACATATCACAGTGACTGTGTGATACAACATCGATAAAACAGAAAACAAAGCGTCCAATGTACTACATATCACAGTGACTGTGTGAATACAACATCCGATATAACAGCAGAACAAAGCGTCCAATGACTACATATCACAGTGACTGTGTGAATACAACATCCGATATAACAGCAGAAACAAATGCGTCCAATGTACTACATATCACAGTGACTGTGTGGATACAACATCCGATATAACAGATACAACATCCGATATAACAGCAGAAACAAATGCGTCCAATGTACTACATATCACAGACTGTGTGATACAACATCCGATATAACAGCAGAAACAAATGTGTCCAATGTACTACATATCACAGTGACTGTGTGGATACAACATCCGATATAACAGCAGAAACAAACGCGTCCAATGTACTACATATCACAGTGACTGTGTGGATACAACATCCGATATAACAGCAGAAACAAAGCGTCCAATGTACTACATATCACAGTGACTGTGTGGATACAACATCCGATATAACAGCAGGAACAAATGCGTCCAATGTACTACATATCACAGTGACTGTGTGGATACAACATCCGATATAACAGCAGAAACAAATGCGTCCAATGTACTACATATCACAGTGACTGTGTGAATACAACATCCGATATAACAGCAGAAACAAACGCGTCCAATGTACTACATATCACAGTGACTGTGTGGATACAACATCCGATATAACAGCAGAAACAAACGCGTCCATGCTCTACATATGACAGTGACTGTGTGGATACAACATCCGATATAACAGCAGGAACAAATGCGTCCAATGCACTACATATCACAGTGACTGTGTGAATACAACATCCGATATAACAGCAGAAACAAACGCGTCCAATGTACTACATATCACAGTGACTGTGTGGATACAACATCTGATATAACAGCAGGAACAAATGCGTCCAATGTACTACATATCACCGTGACTGTGTCGATACAACATCCGTTATAACAGCAGAAACAAACGTGTCCAATGTACTACATATCACAGTGACTGTGTGGATACAACATCCGATATAACAGCAGGAACAAACGCGTCCAATGCACTACATATCACAGTGACTGTGTGAATACGACATCCGATATAACAGCAGAAACAAATGCGTCCAATGTACTACATATCACAGTGACTGTGTGGATACAACATCCGATATAACAGCAGGAACAAATGTGTCCAATGCACTACATATCACAGTGACTGTGTAATACAACATCCGATATAACAGCAGAAACAAATGCGTCCAATGCACTACATATCACAGTGACTGTGTGGATACAACATCCGATATAACAGCAGGAACAAATGCGTCCAATGTACTATATATCACAGTGACTGTGTGAATACAACATCCGATATAACAGCAGAAACAAACGCGTCCAATGTACTACATATCACAGTGACTGTGTGAATAAAACATCCGATATAACAGCAGAAACAAATGCGTCCAATGCACAACATATCACAGTGACTTTGTGGATACAACATCCGATATAACAGCAGAAACAAACGCGTCCAATGTACTACATATCACAGTGACTGTGTCAATACAACATCCGATTTAACAGCAGAAACAAACGCGTCCAATGCACTACATATCACAGTGACTGTGTGAATACAACATCCGATATAACAGCAGAAACAAACGCGTCCAATGTACTAAATATCACAGTGACTGTGTGGATACAACATCCGATATAACAGCAGGAACAAATGCGTCCAATGTACTACATATCACAGTGACTGTGTCATACAACATCCGATATAACAGCAGAAACAAATGCGTTCATTGTACTTCATATCACAGTGACTGTGTGGATACAACATCCGATATAACAGCAGGAACAAATGTGTCCAATGTACTACATATCACAGTGACTGTGTGGATACAACATCCGATATAACAGCAGGAACAAATGTGTCCAATGCACTACATATCACAGTGACTGTGTGAATACAACATCCGATATAACAGCAGAAACAAATGCGTCCAATACACTACATATCACAGTTGCTGAAATGGTATCATTGTAGGATCTTCTGGTTCAGTCTTCATGGCTTATTACGACGGCAGATCTACAAAAAAGATAACTCGAACTTTACCATTAATTGCATGGTAAACAAAACGTATTCCTTGCCAAATATTTCAATAAAGGTTAACGATGTGCTATCTGTCTGTGTAAAGGCATTCGTGACTGAGTGGTCTTAGTCTCGGTCTTACAAATACGCAGCACCTCACTGTTGTGGGTTTGAGTCCCAGCAGTGTCACTCGGATTTATCATGTCAGGAAGTCTTCCCGCTGGTTTACAGAAAGTGGATCTAAATGGGGACCTCTGCGTACCCGGGGTTTTCCTCCACCTGTGATTACCTGGACGTCGCTGTATGAAATGTTGTCGCAGCGACGTATTTGTCTGTCTGTCTGTCTGTCTGTCTGTCTTAATGCATTTCTATCTACCTTTTCATACATTTGTATCTTTTCTTGAGCACAAGAACGTGTCTAAAGGAGTCAATTGTATAAGATATCAGTGTGGGAATCTACGTGACTGTTTTATACAGGTTGTTGCTCGCTCATACATTTTCAACTGTAGTCGAAATGGGATACGGATGTAAATGTATACCATTGTATGAACTGTATTTTATTGCCTACATTTTTTTCTTTGGTTATCTCATAACATAGTTTGACATTAAATGTATAATAAATTGCATGGCATTATAATCAACTGAAACGGATGCTGTTATATTGATGCACTATGTACATCCATATGATCAATATTTAGTTAATACCATTTCTAAACTAGATAAAAACAAATAGGCGGAACATCTAGATATTGCCTATAAAAATGAGTAATCAGTAGGGTTAAATAAAATCAGAATGGGTAAGAACACATCTTGTCCACCAATCTCCACGCAGTTATCTCCCCTTCATTTTTCGGTATAGATATCTGCCACCATGTGAAGTAATATCAGGATTTCTGATATATATATTTTTTGTAAAATTGTTAAAGATAGTGTTTCTATATATCAGCTTTGTTCTCTCTCATTCATAAAATATTGATTGTGATGAAATAAATTATAAAATGATAACAAATAAAAACAACTTATAAAAATTATGAAGGTATTTTTTGTGCAATACCGTATTTTTTTTTCCTTTTCCAAATTCAATTTATTTGGCAACGAGTGACATTTCCCAACGCATATTTTCTTAAATAAACATCAGTTATCGCCTTGAGGTAAAAAGAATCAATTTGTAAAATCACATGTTTTTTTCCCTTTTTTGTTTGCTTGTCGACATCATAAACTTTTCAGGACTGTCATAAACAATCAGTGTTATCTTAAACTGACGCATACTATGTCCATGCGAATACAATATGGGCGGGAGTTTGGATGCGTAGTAATTAAATCACGAGTGGACATAGTATGCGTCAATTTCAGATAATTCACTACCGTGTACTCTACATGCAAAGTGTGGGGGCCGCCGTGGCCGAGCGGTTACAGTCGTGGACTACAAATCTCTCAGCCACTCACCGCTGAGAATCCCGGTAGGGACTTCGGATTTTTCATGTGAGGAAGCCTTCCAGCTGGCTTGCGATAGGTCGGTGGTTCTACCCGGGTACCTCTGTGTACTCGGGGTCTTCCTCCACCTGAAATTAGCTGGACGTCGCTATATGATTGAAATACTATCGCAGCGACGGTAAACCCCAATACAACAACAACAACATGCAAATATTTTTAAACTTTATGTTTATTCTTTCACGTGGTGTACATAGGGGCGTGGCTTATTATTTTTTTTTATCTTTCTATCTCTCATGCATCCATATTTCTTTATTTTTGATGATGGGTGTTATATACGGATTTTTTTTATCGCCAGATAACACCCCGTTGTTGTGACATAATTTTGATATAAACCCAAAGCAGTTAATTATCCTAGGCATGTAGAGTACACGTTGGTAGTAGTGAATTTGTTAAATCTACTTTATATAGTGACCACAAAAATAACAGTTTTATAATTTGATAATGTATTTAAATTTATAAA
>JAIFHC010000265.1:0-50000 GCA_021229015.1 Solen grandis | reverse complement strand
AAAAATGCATTATATGATTCTGTTTAAAATTTAATGAAAAAATATAAACTTTACCGTAGAAAAATGGAGAAAGTCCCCCCCACCAACACCTTTTTTTAGTTTTCAAGGGAGATAACTCATGACAGCAAATTATCAAGGAGATGTAATAAAAGAACTTCTGTCACATGTCACAACATATCAATTTGCAACTAGAATTTCCATTGTTTGACATATATTGTGAAGTTATATGCATGGTTTTGATGGAACTGATGGCTGTTAGGGTTCTAAGACCTAATGCTGGCACGCATACCAAGGTACATATGTCCAACTTTTATTTTCAGAACCACCACGCCCAACATGTCCTCGTGGACAATACCTGGTTCCAGGAAGTTGCGAGTTATGTCCCAGGGGAGCAACTTGTTACAAGGGGCGCTGCTGTCGCCCATTTAAAAAATCTGGTAAATATATAGTATAAAACTGAGACATTAACGGTTAAAGGAAAAAGTTCTCCGACATTCGTAAGTTTTGAAGCATAAAAATAAGCTCTGGTAATACTTTTATCATTTTAAGCACCGGACGACAAATTGCAAAGGAAGTTTACTACATTGACGAAATTTATGCTGGCAACCTGCAATATAGCTATAGTCCTCGATAAACAGTCGACCGTTTGATGACCTACTTAGAAAACTGCGAGCTTATATTTAAAATGATTTTAGTGATATAAATAAGGTACGTTGAGTGATATAAATAAGACTAATATAAAATTTATGAGTGATATAAATAAGATTAATGTAAATTGTTTCAATTAATGATACATGCATATGACTACATAATGTTACAAAGTATCACACGCCATAACATTCCTTTCCAGTGTGCCCAAGAAAAAGATCTTTGATCTGTCCCGCTGTGATACAGATGCACGAATGTCACAAGAACACCGACTGCAAATCTGGCTACTTCTGTTGTACCAACAGCTGTAAACATGTCTGCGTGCGCAGGTCCTACTTCCCTGACTTCCAGCCGGATCTGATCACTGCCTGAAACTAAACTACAGAAAAGGAAGGTTATTGACGTATATGAGTACAAAATCAGAGTTGGATCATCCAGTTATTGGGCATGCATTACTAATTTGAAGTTCAGTTATTTAAGGATAAGTGGTACCGTGTAGTCATATGGGATGTGTGTGATATATCTAGAAATCCATATGCTTGCGTGTGTTTGATTTCCTAATTCAGGGAATCGTGGTATAATGTAATTTCGGCTATGTTTATACTATTTGAAACATGCTGATTTTGTATGACTATGATACGATGTTTTTACTTCATTAGGGATATCCTTACTAAGAAATATCTTGAAAAAAGGCTACAACTCTCCGTGATAAAGTAGTACTTATATAAACAACAAAATAAACGATATATTATATATTTACAGCGTTTATCCTTTCTTTATTCCTTTCACAAACACACACACACACACACACACAGTGAAAGGAAATTTGTATTTCAATCTTTCTCGGAGAAGACCTTATAGATTTTCAGTATGAAGTAATAGTGTTAAAACTGGATAACATACGAATGCTTTACATCATTGTGGCAAGTGGTCAACACACTTGAACCAACCGTAGAGGGAGGAATAAGAAATACAATAGATATAACGATCAGATATCAAAATAAACGCATACATAAGTGTGTGTGTGTGTGTGTGTGTTGGTTGTGTTTATCGTCCCATCGACAGTATTTCAGTCATTTGGAGACGACGTCTACTTGAGACAGATATTGTGCTGCCACACTGCAGTATCACGCCGTAGACATGTGGCATGATACCACACCAAGTCACATTATCCTGACACGGGGAAACACGTCCTGCAACTACCCTTATATGCTGAGCGCCAAGCAAGGGAGGTACGACAATACCATTTTTTACGACTGTGATATGTCGCGATGTGTGTGTGTGTGTGTGTGTGTGTGTGCGTGGAAGAGAGGGAGAGAGATCTTTAAGTAGCGTAATATACTTTAAATTATCAATATATAAAAAATATAATTATGAGCATTAAATATTTATCATCGTCATTTTTACGGAGAAATTCATTAGAATTATATACAACCGATGACATGTTTATCTTTTGTACAACATAATTTTATAAAATTGTCCTTTTAGGTATATTTATCGAAGAAAATTCGTTTCAAATTTTTGGTTTGGGTACAGACTTGCTTAATCGATAAAACAAAACTTTAATATTCTCAGTCTATAAAAGGTAACTGCTAAATTGTGTGCGATATTTACCGATCACTCAACAGTTTTGTCACTAAAACCAAAGGCTATTTTTCACCAAAATTAAAACCAAGGTTTTACATGGAACATCATGTGAAATGCTTAAACATGTTGTTCTCAAGAGAGAGTAGATATTTGCCACATATATACTGTTTCAGCCAAAGTCCCTTTACTAAATAAGCTTTTTAAGACTGGCAGCGGTGTTTTAAATATTAAGTCTATGGAGTTATAATTTGATATTTCTGTGCATGGTACGGAAAATAGTTCAGTATCACTCTTAATATGTTAATTGCAATCTTGCAGTCTCCAATGTTAACGTATGAAAACTATATTCATTGTCAACATGTGTTTATTGAAACTTCTCGAAATTTCCTGGACCATTTTGATCACAGATCGACTTGTGTCGTTTTCGTTATGGTTCTGTGATTCTAATGCATTACTTCCATAAATAGGCTAAATTATATTTTAGCTCACTTGAGCACGTATTTCTCATGTGAGCTTTTAGGATCAATGACTGTCCGGCGTCCGACCGTCGTCAACAATTATTTCAAATGACATCTTCTCCGAACCACTGGGTCAACTTTGATGAAAATTGCCTGTGATGTTCCTTGCATGAAGCCCTACCAAAGTGGTTCAAATGGTTCCGGTCCATTGCATATCTGGGTCACAGAAGCTAAAATATATTTCAAAAATGAAATTTAAAAAAAATCTTCTCTGAAACTGCAATGCCTAGAGCTTAGATATTTGGTGTGTGGCATTGTCTTATAAACCATTACCAAGTTTGTTCAAATCATGACCCTGGGGTCGAAATTGGCCCCGCCCCAGGGGTCACTTGATTTTACAAAGACATATATAAGAAAAACTAGAAAAATCATCTTGTCAGAAATCACAAGGCCTGGATTTAGATATTTGGTGTGTGGCATTGTCTTATGGGCCATTACCAAGTTTGTTCAAATCATGACCCTGGGGTCAAAATTGGCCCCGCCCTAGAGGTCACTTGATTTTACATAGACTTGTATAAGAAAAACTAGAAAAATCTTCTTGTCAGAAACCACAAGGCCTTGAGTTTAGATATTTGATGTGTGGAATTGTCTTATGGGTCATTATCATGTTTGTTCAAATCACGACCCTGGGGTCGAAATTGGCCCGCCCTAGGGGTCACTTGATTTTACATAGACTTGTATAAGAAAAGCTAGAAAAATCTTCTTGTCAGAAACCACAAGGCCTTGAGTTTAGATATTTGATGTGTGGAATTGTCTTATGGGTCATTACCATGTTTGTTCAAATCATGACCCTGGGGTCGAAATTGGCCACGCCCCAAGGTCACTTGATTTTACAATGACTTGTATAAGAAAAACTAGAAAAATCTTCTTGTCAGAAACCACAAGGCCTTGAGTTTAGATATTTGATGTGTGGAATTGTCTTATGGGTCATTACCATGTTTGTTCAAATCATGACCCTGGGGTCGAAATTGGCCCGCCCTAGGGGTCACTTGATTTTACATAGACTTATATAAGAAAAACTAGAAAAATCTTCTTGTCAGAAACCACAAGGCCTTGATTTAGATATTTGGTGTGTGGCATTGTCTTATGGATCATTACCAAGTTTGTTCAAACCATGGCCCTGGGGTCAAATTTGTCACGCCCCAGAGGTCACTTGAGTTTACAGACTTATTTAGGTAAAAAACTAGAAATATCTTCTTATCAGAAACCACAAGGCCTAGAGTTTAGATATTTGGTGAGTAAGGCCTAGTAAACATCTACCAATTTTGATCAAATCATGCCCTTGGGTCAAAACTGGCTCGCCCTAGGGGTCACTTGATTTATATAGACTTATAGAGCAATGACCTTCAAAGTTTGGATGGCAGGTACAGTTTTTGTGTTGAATTTAGATGATCTTGCTGTACTTCTGCATGACTTGTAATACAATAATTGAGGGAAATGTTTCTCAGGTGAGCGATTCAGGGCTATCATGGTTTTCTTGTTGTTTTTTTCCTTCTCGTTTTCTCAGATTTAGAAAGAAACAAAAGTTAAGTTTTATCTTTATAATTTGTATAGGCATTTAAGTCTGAAAGAACATGTAAATAATAATAATAAATAAATAACGTACCGAGCTGGATTCGGACTCGGACCTCTACTTTAAAGATGCAACCAGCTCTCCTCCCAATTTAGCTGATTCCCAGACTCATGGATAATGTGCAAATGGGGTTCCTTATAACCTTACCTTAAAAGTACATGCAATTAACTGTATCAAATCAACAGTAGTATTACACAGTTCGGCATTTCACATTACACTACGTTAGCTAAAAAAATAAAAACATTACACATTACTTATCCTACACATCATATAATAAATAACAACAATAAAATCATGTATCATTACACGCGCAATTTAATAGTTTATTAGGCCATAATGTCCATTGCCGAGATTGACAAGTTTAGTGATAAGTAGGTCACGACCTACTTATATAAACATCATATATATAATTATTATATATATATATATCTGCTGACTAATTACTTAAAAACATTATCAATCACACGCAAAACTATTAACAATAAACACGAAGCACATATTCAATACTTCCAAGCAATTCAATAGAAAAATATCGTTCCCTGAAAACTATCTCAATTACATTCCAAATTTAAATTGCCATTTAATTGGACATATTAATACATACTCATGACTTAATAACAGTAATATATATTTACAGTACTAAATACTGTCCAGAAAATGAATGAAATGAATGAATGAAAAGGAAAAGAAATAAAAGATAATTGTTGGTTTCGTGGAATATCAATTTTAATTCATCGAGTGAGGAGAAAAGTTCTGAGCTTCCTCCTAACGAGATGAATTAAAAATAATATTTTTTTTTATTTATGCCGTTCTGCGACGCTTTTCACATTGTTACTAAGTTCCTAATAAATTTTACCCTGTTGAGAGCCCCAAATTCCCAAAGTCGCATGATCGTTATTTGGTCTAAACAATAATCCAATAAATGAAAATTTCTTTCAGGTATTTCTTGAAGAAGTTTTATTCCAATATATTGAAATGTCTTGAAAAAATACGATGGTTTTTTAGTAGTCCCGTTATAAAAGAGTAAATATTATATAAAAGAAAAACTTTCAGGTTGTGTACTGTTTTTGTTTCATCAGAGAGGGTCAATAGATAGATAGATAGATAGATTTTATTTGGCAGATATGCATTGGCATGGACAATTTATAAAACAAGCACATATAAAATTGTTACATGTTGATAAATTATATCCATGTCAAGCACACCAACACCAAGGACGACACAAAAAAGAGTAAATAACTCTTATTTCCATTGTGGTCCTTAATAAAAAAGAAAAAAAATGGTAACATAAACACTAGACAAGTATGAAAACCGCATTATTTTGCATTCGGTGGTAAATGTTTGTAAAAGGAAATCATTTAAACATTAATTTAAGAAGTCACTGTCAATATGTGTATACCCTATGAAAACAGGTGTGTATACACTATGAAAACAGGACACCAGAAAACAACAACAACAACGAAACACCTGCCCCCAAATAAGATATATCTGACAAATGTCATTGAAGTGTTTTATACGTTATATAGATGATATGATGGTCATGCTTTTGCAATACATTCCATTACGTTTACACTGATATAAACCAAAACGTGACTTTAATAACATCTGATTGCAAGAAGTTAACAATAAGTTAATTATTAGTAAATATTATATTTGAGCCATACCTTAAAATCAATTAGTATTAAAGATGATGTACATATCTCTTGACGATTCAAAATATATGTATTGGATTATTCGTATTTTTGTTGGATTTAACATTTTTCATCTTTATCAACCGAAAATTATTTTCTTCGAAGAAATTGTAATGCAACGATGGCATTTTTGTATTTCCCCAAGTCTGATTTGTAAGAATAAACCATTCTATTCTCGTTAAATTTATTGTTAAATTATGACCAAGTGTTACTGGTATGAATGAATGAATAAATACATAAAAAATAAAGAAATAAACAGATGATACAACTGAATGGGATTCTTAAGGTAACTATCTTATAATCGGTCCCAGGCATCCTCCCTGCAAACCGGAAGTCCTGGATTATATCACCAGCAGCAATATACCAAAGTCGGTGAAGTGTTACTTGTATATCCACCTTGTTTAACTCTCTGTATATATAAGGCTAGCTCTATGATTGGTTTGCCTAGTGTCAGGATATCATGCAACTTGTCCTCGACAAGAAGAACATTGCATGTGTCGCAGACCAGCTCAGTCGGGGTATGCGGGTTCCAAAGGACAACACGTCGGGTCTTGTACGACAGAAATCGTGTATTTTATGATCCCTTTCTTTCCTGGAATATACACCATGCATATACATGTACATTTCCTGATAATCTAGTTTGAAAACAATAACAATGAAATAAATGTACATTGGTGAACAATTGATAGCACAAGAGAATGTTAAAACAATATGATACACATACAATTTGTAATTATTATCTGTATATATATAAATATATATAGACAATTCGTGGTTTTCAACAGCATAGAAAAATTGGCGGCGTTTATTTTTTTTAAAACAATGATGGAAGTGATTGCAATTGGTTATCAATCTGGTGCTGACAAAGTTTAAAGAGGTTAAAAAAGTTAGAAAGTTCAATTAGAGAAGTAAGGAATGGATAAAGTGAGATAACCCAATTACGTTAAATTAAATTTAATTACGACAACACTACGATACATGTTTTCTACTCTACAATACGTGAATATTACTAGTTAATCACCAGGGCAATTCATTATATAAAACAAAGACGTTTACATTATACTTTATTGTTTTATTAAGTGGCTAAAATCTGAAACGGAATTAAATGTGTTATATATATTATACATCCTATGACACATGTACATCTGTCTTATGTAGGCACGGGGGTCAACTGACTGATACACCATAACTGTGACGTTACACACACTGAAGCAAGTAAGCAAGAAGAAATATAAAACATATTCAAATATTATGATATTCTAAACGATATCCGTATCTTTGCCAAGGATGTATTAATGTATGTGTATTCAATGTTGTACTTAAACGTTAATTTATGCCCGTGACGTAGTGACGATACGGGTGTTTAGTCCTCCAGGTATGAGACAGTATCTGAGCAATTTGATTGGTAAATCCCCTTATTTTGATCCGGGATTTTGCAAGCATATAAGAGTGACACGGTTGCTTGTACGTACAGATCAAACTGGAGTGTCAAGATGGACTGTCGATTCACTGTGAGACTTGCATGTGTCCTATGTCTAGTTCTTGCCGGTTAGTTTTCTTTTTCATACATCTAAATATTAAAGATTGCGATCGTTGTAATGAAACTTGCTGGTGGAGTAGTAGATTAATCTATTTTCATCATTAATATGTTTTATTACTGCAGTTAAAACTGCTTTCACATTTCAGCTGATAATTTCAGACCAAATGTTTTGGTAAATTGTAGCGGTGAAGAACATACACAGTTATGGTCTTCTAGTTATGATTTTTGTTGTTTTATAATTATAATATTCTATGCTTCATATTTCACACAAAACAAAAATATGAGAAAAAACCCTCTATTCTGAAAAACGTAATGTAGAATATTCCATATTAAATACGAAACCTGTTACGTTGTTCATGTACTCATTTCATGATGCTGTAAGTGCCAATTAATGTTGAATAAAATAGCGTTCGGAGTATGTATGATCCGGATTATAAAATTAATACAAAGAAGGTATAAACCGAGAAACTAGGGATAATGTCCAGTTTGTGACGATTCCGTGTTGCTACCGATCTAGATTTTGATGTTTCCACTGTATTATATCCACGTAAAATGTACATGCTCATGTGAGGTTTTTCCTGCCTTTTCATGTGATGGTAATATGCATTATTTTCTTTCATTTTCAGCTTTTGGAGAAACTCCTCATATTGACAAAGTCAGCCTTTGTAAAGGCAAATCTTGTTCAAGGTCTGCACCTTGTCCATTCGGGAACGTCTGCATATTTGGCCGATGCTGCCCGAAAGCTGTTTGTCCCCGTGGAATGGTGGCAGGAAAGCCTTGCAATCGGTTGCCAGGACAACAGAGATGTCCATTCGACTATGAGTGCATCAACAATGTTTGCTGTCGTGACATAAAGCCAAATAAATGTCCATTCGGGTTGAAGCCTGGTCCAAGTTGCACCTCATCAAAGTGCTGCAAGAGAGGTGACTTCTGCTATAGAGGAGTGTGTTGCCAGAGAAGGATTGGTGAGTGATGTTTGAAGAGTTTGAAGATGAATATATCAAGAATAAAGCTTGACTTCAGATAAATATGAAAAATATTTTCGAATGGTTGTTGAAAAAGGAGTGCTAGACTCTATCGTATGTTATCAAATACCGATCGCTTATGCAATAATCTAAAACAAGGTATTGCACTTTGAGCGTGATAATACACAATGCACACATAAATTGTATGATAAACCTGTTGTCATTTTATTGATCTGTCTGTTGGGCAATAACCAAAATAAATCTAGACACGAGTTTTAACTGTCACTGGTTGCGGCTTAGCTGGGATACAACAACGTTGAGCTATTAATTACAGGTGGTGGAAAATACCTTAGTGCACAGAGTCACTCAGGTAGAACCATCAACCCCCCGTAAGCAAGTCATAATGAACAATGAACATGATGCTGGGGCTGTAGCTCACAGTGGTAATTACGAAATTTTTTTTTTTTTTTTTTACAAATGCATCATGATAATGGTTTTATTTTGAGTTTTAACAAATACAATGGATACCATTATCTCAAGGAAGGTTTACATATCTGGTGGCATCTCACTTAGGTCCATTATGATGTCAGTTCGAAATTATGTCTACTACAAAATGCAAAATCACATTGGGACTGCGGTTAGCGGGTTTTTTGAAATGGTAGTCTGATACAGTGTGAGTTTATGGGTAAAACTCCAAAAATGGCATCGTTTGAGAGGTGTTCTGAAGAAGGTTTTAATTCTCATGTTTTCAGGGTGGTTGTTTCTTCACCCGATTTAAGTGTTACTAAAATGGGAGACATAAACTTACATGCAAGGATGATTCACAAAAATCAGTTAAACATGAGTTATTTTTATTCGCTGATATGGAAGGATGATTCACTACTATATTTCACTACTATCAATTTAAAAAGAGTTGTCTCTCTTCGCTTTTATATAAGGCTGATTCAGTATATGTTGTCACTCTTTGTTTTCACTTTCAAAATTTATCTAATCATAGAGTCGCGAACATGAGAGGTGTACATGGTGTATCACCCTTTGGGATAGCAATATAGGTTAGACACTAGTTCAAATAAAAAATAACAAAATCGGCCCTTAAATGTAAATTGCCTAGTATTAGAAATGTTCAAATGATGCTAATATTGTCAATTTCTGTAAGCAAATGAGGTAAATGCAGATCATAAAAAACCATGCAGTGAACATGAAACATAAAGAATAACTAATTTGCATATTGTGTAAAGTTTCCTTGAGGCCTTGCTCCATAAATATGAACGCATAATATACCCAAACTACACGCGGTTTTCCCGTCGAATCGCTCCTTGCCCCGGATTACAATTTTTCTCTTTGATAAGCCCAGGCGCTACAACGGGATATTGATCACACATTCATTTAAAGCTGTAGTTAAAAAAGTTTAATTCCATCAATTAGGGTATCCTACTCAAGGAAGTTCTCGTGAAGCTATCAATGTGGGGAGCGCAATTTACATGTAAATGGGCGTTTGTGTTGCTATAGATTCACTTAAAATATATCTACATTATTTTTCAGTCCCACCCCAGTGTCCATTTGGCTATATTTCTGTTTCTGGGAGCTGTAGGTCATGTCCAAGAGGGGCCAAGTGTTACAGTGGCCGCTGCTGTCGTCCATTCATTCAAAATGGTAGATATACATTATATATGCTGGATGTAAAACGTACTTTATCAGGCGAAATAAAATTTCTATATTCATTTTTTTTGAAAGCAAAAAAAAAAAAAAAAAAAAAAAAAAAAAAAAAATAGAGGTAATAGTTTTTTGTCCCTCTTTTTCAAAGTGTATAAACTGTCCTTTAATTGAGTAAATATCTCTTCTAGACTTTATCATATAAATCATTATTCTTTTATCATATTTATCTTCAATTTTATAACATAAATGTCATAATGATGATATTTCAATTCAGTGTGCCCACTGAAAGAGCCCCGGATCTGCCCCGCGGTGGTACAGAAGCACGAATGTCGTGAGAACACCGACTGCAAACCTGGATACTTCTGTTGTACCAACAGCTGTAAACGTGTCTGCGTGCGGAGGCTGTTCACCTTCTGAAAACGGATTGTTTCCCTAAAAATATATATGTGAAAACATCTGATAGTGCACAGTAATGTCAGCATATACATTTCTAGAAATCCAGCAATTAGAAAACAGCGCTATTCTGTTATGAGTATGTATTGTAGTACGTTTTATTTGTCACAGACATTATCTCGTTTTGTTGCTAACTTTTTACTATATCTAATTTATATAATTATTTATCAAGAAACGAAGAAAATACATTTTCATTTATGTAGAGTCTACAGTTAATACATATAACACGAAAATAAATATGTGACAAAACATTATACATGCAGATGTGTCCATTATTATTGTGTATCGTATTTCCAAAGTCTGGTATATAAGAATTAATTATTTTCTGTGTTGAATTTCTTTGTATAGTAACGAGTATCTCAAAAACTACATGGCTTAATAAAAATCATACTCGTATGCCTCTGTCTCACAACTTGAAATGCCACGTCCGCTCCGAAATCGGGCGGTCGTGGATTCGATTCCCAGCTACAATATACCAACGTTGTAAAAAGGTGTTAGTGCTGGTATAGCTCCCTTGCTCGGCGTTCAACATATAAGAGCAGCTCCATGACTAGTTTGCCCAGTATCACGATGTGGTATCGTGCCCCTTGTCTACAACGTGATACTGCAGTATAGCAGATGACTCCAAATTACTAGTACTGAAACACTGTCGGCGGGACGTTAAACGCAACAAGAGGGCCAAAATGGCCCTGAATCGCACTCCCGCACCCCGTTTTAACATAGTCATACTGAATACAAAATCAATGCAGAGGTACAGCAAAATAATCGTAATTCCACACAAAAATTGTACCTTTGGTGCAAAGTTTGATGGTCATACCTATAATTTAGAAAGGCTATGAATTATTATTTTGAACATTATCATAAAGTTTGAAAAAAGAAATAAAGATGCTAGATTGTGTATTTTGAATATAGAAAGACCGTGACGCCCAAATTCAAACAAAGGAACCAAAAAGTATCAAGGCCGAGGAGAAATTAGATATCTGATGATGGGTTCATAGGGGTTTTATGTATCAAACACGGAGGATATATATATATATATATATATATATATATATATATATATATATAATGTAATTTTAATCTGATGACTAATCAAAGGTACATAACTCTTAAGTTGACAGGTGTAACTTGATATTCAGTGTTTCATGAATATTGGAAAGTCAGTTCACCTTCATATCAGGAAACAGTAGTGTTGTCTATTATGTGATAATAATACAAGAATAAAAACTGCAGCAAGAGGGAGTTTGTTTACAAAGACCAAATTAACTTTGGTCATATGCAGTATTATGATCCACAGGTGTCCAGCACGTTGTCTGGTCACTACAATCCCAACTACCAATGAAATATCGAAAGGTCCTATATATATATATATATATATATATATATAACAGAAAGGTAGACATGAAGCGTCTCCAAAGTACCCCTCAATAGCTTAGGTACTCAGTAGCTAAATAATTACTGAGCAATCTCTATAACAATGGGCTATTTATTGACAGAAAATATGTCCAAGTTATTTGGTCTGGTATACAAATGCCCACTTACTTCATTTTTTTTGTTATCACATAATAGACAACAACACTGTATCCTATGACGAAGGATGTGCACTTACTTTTCAATATTTATGAACATCCACTACAATTTTGAATATCAAATCACCTGTCAACTTAGAGTTGTGTTTCTTTGATTAGTCACCAGGTCGAATTCCGGATTGCCCAATTCCGTTTCGAGGGTTGATAATTCGCGGCGCATGATTTTGGCGGACACTATTATGTTAGTCCTAGTTATGCTCCAGCGGATTCATGTCTGGCGTTGGCGTTGGCTGCTGCTTAACGAGCTCGTGTGATCCTCGACGTATGTGGACGGGCGATATCCTAGAAGCATTTCTCATAAAAAGAATAGCTAAGGCGTTTAAAACGTCGTGATATGAGTGGTTGGTAGCTACATTTCCCCACATTAAATCTCCACAGGCCTTATCCAAAACTTATACACTGACTAGAACATAAACAGAAATGAGTGGTTGGTAGCTACATTTCCCCACATTAAATCTAAACTCAAATGATGGTTGGTAGCTACATTTCCCCACATTAAATCTCCACAGGCCTTATCCAAAACTTATACAATGACTAGAACATAAACAGAAATAAGTGGTTGGTAGCTACATTTCCCCACATTAAACCTCCACAGGCCTTATCCAAAACTTATACTCTGACTAGAACATAAACAGAAATGAATGGTCGGTAGCTACATTTCCCCACATTAAACCTCCACAGGCCAAATCCAAAGCTAGAACTCTGGAATTTGAACATAAACAGAAATGAATTGTTCCTACATTTAATCTCTAAAGATTATGTCCACATATTTTTTCTAGACTTTAAGGCCTTCCACATGTCCAGCACCCTTTGGTTATCAACTTCACCACCATTCTTAGTGAAGATTCTGACTCTGATTAGTTCATCTAAGTGCTTAGAGCTTAGCTTAGCTCGACATTTTGTATCTTATTCTGCGGTGTGTAGAGGGAGTATCAGGCCAATCTGAACCAAGCGGATGAGCTGGTCTAATTCATCACTATGATGTAGAGCCAGTAACTGCCACAGCTCGGGGAATTTGTCCACTGGATATTTCATGGACCTCACAATGTCCTTAGCCCTTGCCCACTGTTCAACAACTGCAGTCTTGGTCATTTTAGGCAGGGCTACCGTCCCTATGTACTCCTGAAAATATATGACATAACATTTTGTGATATTCATGGGGAAGTTAATTTAAATTTATTAATATATTGATATACAGCATTTGATTTAGTCTTAAGTCATAGTGTAAATTTCTCCAATCAATTAGTATCATTACTTAGTTAAAATTATATGTATTTATATATTCTAAGTTTTACTGATTTTGATTATGAATGATATTGTGCTATTTAGTATTTAATCATTAATGTTACAATTTCTTTATGAAACTCTTTTCTATCTATCTAGAACATGAAATTTAATTTATTATAGACTTTCCCAGTAGTATACTTATTACATGATAATGATAAATAAGTTGAATATCTATTCTTTTCATTTTCAAGTTAGGTTGAAAGACAGAACTTTCTCCTCCCCGAAGTGCTTTGAAAGCTGCCCAACTTCACTGTTGCCAAATTCCTTCGCAGAATCCTCCGTACTCATGTTAATACCTCGCATTCCGAAAACGAAGAAGGCATCTACAAGTTCTTTTTGTGGAAATCTGCAATTAGTGTGAATGATATTATAAAGGTGTACATGTAAATCATTAAATGATGCATAATGTAAATCCTGTTTATTGTTCACTTTGAAGATTGTAATACATCATGTATTTGGTTTTGTTCAGTCTTATCAATATTTTTTGTAATATATTTTTTAAAATAATCTTAAAAATTTTTCGCCATCATCATTTATTTATTATATTTTTTGTAAAACATATTCAACATTTTGATTCTGTATCATAGTTTATGAATTGCTTTATATTATAATTATATAATTTTTGTTATAACCCATTAAATATTTCTTATTTATTTCACCTTAGCTGCTGCAACATCTAGATTTTGCTCCTGAAATGTTAAGCATAATTTGGATACAATCGCCAGTGTGTCCATGAGTAAGTATGTGAGATACACAAACTCAGTGGTGGCCATTTTCTTCAAAAGTCCCTTTGACTTGGGGTCCTTGGCCATTTCCCTCTGGTGTAGATAGGAAAGCAAAGGGTCGATGGTCCTGTACACTGCTTCGACAGCCTGGTAAATAGATAGCCACGTAACAGCATGTATTTCCTTATACTTCAGTGCTGGGCTATCCAAGACGACCTGTATTTTGTGAAGTTCCTGCTCCCTGCAAGCTGATTTACTGAAGCAATAATATAGACTGGTCAGCCATTCTTGATTGTTCCTTCCCATGGGAAGGAACATCTATAGTCATACATTTCAACTTGACAGTTTCAGATTCGCTTCCTGCGGAGATGTTATCCCGCTTAGTATCTGATTTGCCTCATGATACCTACGATGAGACGGGATCCAATCGGAATTGACGTGATAGCAGAAACCGCCATTTATCCGCCATTTTATTTCACGTGATGTCCGCCATTTTATCGGCCATTTTAGTCAGTCTAGCAGGTGCGCGTAGGTTTAAATTACGGCTTCGTGTTGTCCCGTTTAAGAAAATACGATGTCAGCCTAAATTAAACTTAGCCCTATTTAAGTCCTTGAATTTCTTGCTTCATTTCCTGTGCTACCATGATTTAAAGAAAAAAGAAGAACTTAAGAAAGGTTTGACTTGGAGAGAAATGTTCAATCACCAATACAGTTTGTCCTTTTCGTACTCTAAGGTTATCCCCCCCATATGCAAATGCTGAAAAACAGCTTTCACTTCATACTTCATAGTTTAGAAATGCCCTGGAAGGAACTTTTGGTAGGCTAAAACTTGTACAATTTTATAGGTTTGACCTTATTTGCGGCTTGACTTGTGCATAAGGCGAGTCGGTGAGCCATGCAACGGATGTGTATAAGGTGGGGCTGTTTTTGCATTAGAATTCCCCTCACACCTTTATGACATGTCACCCGTCATGACAGAAGTCCCGTCTGACCCAAACCCAACCAACTTGTCAAGAGTTTGTCCCCTTTTGTGTAGTTCCTGCAATATCACAGTGGCAAGACCAAGCCCAGTACCATCCTCATACTCTTTATCACTCAGAAACATTGTTTCTGGAACACATGTGATTGGGTCTATAATCCTGGCATTAAGAGTAGTTCTTTTCTTGTTAGCCAAGTCAGTACCTTCGTCTGAAAGCATGGTCAGGAATGGGGATATTGGAAGTTCCTTATTGATGTCCATATCAATCACTGCGCTTATTGACTCCAATATTTCCAAACCTGTATAGTAGCTACTGTAGCTACTTTTAAATGCAAAGGATCAAGACCAGACACACCTATGTCATGATATAGGGCAAACATTTTCTCAAATTTAGAAAGAGGTACATTTTCCATAGATATCTCCACAGAACTGTTGTGATGCATTTAAGAATAGCAGCATCTTGTTTGCTCAAAGACTGTTCAACAGCCTGTGGAAAAGCCGTTGAAAGTTGTGGTGTTGAATGGAGGCTATATGTTCCTCGGACTTTTCATGCCTTGACATTGATGAAGTCTTGAACACTCTGCAACCTTCAGTGGCAAACACGTTTTGTTTCCTTTTGTAACACAATGGCGGAAAAGAGCCCCTTTATCTTAATATAGGCCATGACATATTTTAAACCAAGTGTCTTGGATTTTTCTCATTTTCTTTGCCGAACCAGATAACTGTACTGTTGATAAGTCAATTGTTGTGTGTTAAAAACCATTGGTATTGTATTTTGCGACGGCAGGACTGGTGTCATATTTGAGCTATCCGGGTGATTCGTAGATTCGTTTTCGACCATTTCGTGAAAAACTGGCAACTTGTCATGTTGCTCATGCAGTGGAAATTGGGATATATTACTTTAAAAACTTTTTACTGACGACTGACCTTCAGGTTTTTTTTTAATTTCTTCTGCGGCGGCATTTTGATCGGCACATATCTCAGACACACCTCGTAAATACCTTTATGGCGTTAAAGTATGAGCCGTCTGAGAGCAATACAATTTCACGCACATAAAGTATGCTTTATTTTAAGTCAAATATGTTGCTTCTGATGTGCAAAACATTTCACGCATTTGTAGTATACTCTATCTTAATTAAGTTGAATTAATATGTTGCTAAAATATTACAGATCCTCTTTCTCTCTGGGTTTAATAATTCTCACGCTCTATTTGTTGTACAGCAAACTGTTTTAAGCGGTCAGCCAAGGGAAAAGAAAAAGTGACCGCTTACCAGAGGTGATCTCTAAATGAAAGTTAAACATATAACTATGTTAGTTTCATAATATCAAAATTGACCACTAAATGCAGATTGCCCTCTTAAAAACAGGTGGCCGCTGATACAGGTTCAAATTGTATATTGATATTCAATAGATACAGTACGACCCTATACACTACAATAGATTGTAATGACTACACGAATATAAATGTGCTTGGTGCTCAGCTTATAAGGGAAGAACCAAGACTGGCTGGCCCGGTGTCAGGATAACGGTGTGGTTTCACGCCACATGTCTACGGAGAGATACTGCATTGTGGCAGCATTATATGACTGAAATACTGTCGGTGTCACGTTGGACCCAACAAAAAACTTAATAGCGAGTAAAATATTTTTGTTATATCAGTTATATTCTGCCTTTGTTTGAGATATTGACATTGATCTCAATATTTTTTCTAGACATACCTTCCACAAAATTGATCTTTGACAATGATATTCCCTATACACTACTAATTTTAAATCCCATGATTGGCATACTTTTCTAGAAACATTGTCGAGCAAACCAAAGGGAGTCCTCAGATGAACCTCATTCCATCCCCGAAGGAAACGTTGAACATCTATAGATTTATATCACCCACTCCCTTGGCGGTCAAATGAAATAAGAAAGACTCTTTAGAAGTGCTGTTTATCTTGTTCGTATATGTAGAGTCAGCTATCTATGAGGAAATAAGTCATTGTGATACAGTCATTAAGTGGACTAGTAACTAAGATAAAGTGACAACAACCTTGAGAGACATTCAACATCAGTATTCTGAGAAATATATACTGGAATTATAAATGTTAAGTTCAGATAGCTTTTCTGATGCCTTGATGAAGGTTATTATCTATATATGGGCCGTTAAACATAATATACAAACCGAAGTCAGAGATTAAAACACAAATACAGTTCTTACAGCACCTGTCCCGGGGGTCAGCTGTTAGAGCGTCTGTGGTTTTTTCATCCTTGACCGTGACATACCAAAGACGTTAAGAACAGTACTGGTAAAATTGCCACGTTTGACGCTTATCATATAACGATAGTTCCAGGACTAGTTGACCAGGTGTCAGAACAAGATACAAGATAAGATACAAGATACAAGTTTATTTTCACGTAATACAAGGCCCAAGGCCCAAAATACAAATTTAGTAACATAATAATAAACAACTAGTTGTGTCGTAAACAATTTACCAATGCTGAAATACATGAAGACTACATAACATTATCAATATTTCTCATAAGTTGTGTGACATACAATGCTATTCGCTTTACAGTAATATAGTGGTCAGTTTTCATTAGATTCGCAAAATGCATTACGTCCAATCCCCCAGTGTACCAGTTAAATAAATATTGCTGTCTTATATTTGAAAATTTTGGGCAAACAAAAAACGCATGGTATTCGTTTTCTATAATTAAACGGTTACTGTGAATAAAACAATACAAACATATTCTATCATGTCTCTCAATATTATAGCGTCTCCCCAGTTCAATGTTTAACCTATGATTCGAACATCTAAAGCGCGCTAATGATTTTCGTACAAAAAAGGGAAGATCAATGGTTAAATATCGTTCAACATTAAGTAAAGTTTTAAATGTACTGTATGTATCACATCTAGATGAAGCTCGGATATCCTCAGATCAGGTTTGTTTCATACAATCGCATATTCGCTGCTTGAACGATGAGCAAAACATGTTCAAATCACCAACATCTTGACAAATCCAGACATAACCATAACCATATTTAAATAAAAGCTCGCGCACATTTGTAACCCAGTTTTTTCTACCAATATTATCCTGTAAATTAAGCATAACATAACAACATCTAGGATATCTAGTATTTGGCATTTGCAAAAGTTTACCCCAATATTTAATACATTTAGTGTAATACGTAGTACATAAGGGCAGCCGCCCACATTCACCAAGTACCATGCAATTATTCACTGAAGTGTTAACTCCCAGAAAATATCTACAAAATTCAATTTGTACTTTTTCAATCTCTAATGAATATGAATGACCCCATATTTCCGCCCCGTACGTCAATATAGGTACAACCATTGAATCAAACAATTTAAACATATCTTGGTGTGAAAATTGACCAAATGGCAATTGATAACGTCTAATAGCGAAAATAGCTTTCCTAGCTTGTGATGCTAACCTGCATTTAGCAGCAGTCCATGTTAGTTTTGACGTAAATAAGAGCCCCATGTACTTGTATATAGATGTTACGTTTACGGTCTTGCCATTGAATGTCCAGTGCTCCGAGTTTCGTAAGGGGCCTCCATTTCTAAATACGATTATTTCTGTTTTATTTATGTTAACAGACATTTCTGAACAATTGCAAAATTCTGACAATGCATTTAATTGTTGCTGTAAGTTATTAACTGTATCGGCTACGGAGGCGACATCGTCTGCAAAAAGTAGGCATAAAATATCTGGTATATCAGAAGTGATAAAAATACCGCTACAAGTTTGTCGTAATCGTGCAATCAAGTCATTTATGTAAAGTGTAAAGATTATTGGGGAACTGACGTCACCTTGCCTTGTGCCAATGTTACAGTTGATTGGCCCAATAATATGGTCACGTGATGTATTTTCCCGCCTATTTTCATAAGGTTGGTCGTTTAAAGAATGTCTTGGCATTTTGATGTAATTTTCTAATTTAGAATACATTGATATCAATTTGTTTTCCGTTTACGCCTTTACTTAAAATATTTTCGAAAATTTTATAATGTACAAGTGAATCAAATGCTTTCTTAAAATCAATATACAACACATAAAATCTCCCGTTGGGTCTTGAGATATACTTTTGAATCATAGCTTGAAGTGAAAACATATTATCAACTCCCGAGTACCCTGATCTAAAACCTGCTTGTGCTTCATTGACTTTATTACAATCAGTTGCCCACTTATTTAATCTATCCGTGACTATCTTTGAGAATATTTTATATATGACGTCCATAAGTGAGATTCCTCTGTAATTTGAAGGGTCGTTCCTGTCACCAGATTTATGCAATGGGACAATTATGCTTTGACCCCATGCATCCGGAAACTCTCCGGTTAAAAGTATTCGATTAAACAAAATGCTTAAAATAGGTATTATACTGACGTGCAATCATTCATGATATCGCAATGAGGGAGCACTATATCTGTCTCATGTATACTAAGTCAACAAATATCGGATATACTATCGATTGGACGTTAAATACAAACAAACAAACAAACAAACAAACAAACAAAAGACATTAGTCATTACCGTACAATTAACCCCCGAATCTATCTGTGATGGGCTTTAAATTCCAAAAAAAATAAAAAAAATGCGTCAGGTAATCCCATTACTAAGTGGGGCTTTTCGAACTCCCTGATGACAACTGCTCTTTCTCCATTATGAGTATAGCATGTCGATTTTATTTAAGTATTATGCATCTTTGCTTATTCTGTAACCCCTGAGAACAATACATACCAAACTAAAGTTCAACAAATTTGTTTACCCCTTTCGATGTCTTGAGAATCAAGAAAAAATATTTAATAAGAAAATGTGTGTGTTTTTTTTTTTTTTTGGCGGGGGGGGGGGGGGGGGGGATGATTTGAATTAAAATTGCCAAAATAATTTTTCTTAAAAAAAAACTTTTTTATACACATGGATATATCAATGGTATAAGTTTTTCTGATGCCATGTAGATATAACGTTAAGTTCCTTGAGACCTTTCTCATTAAAACCACATTATAAATCTATATCATCTTTTAAAAGTTTAATTTTTTCATAAATGCTATTTCTAACATTATGCTTCGGGTCCTCTTTTTTCAATCGTCTGTAAGGATGAAATAATTTATAACCACTCATATATACTTGTCCATGTTTCGCTCATTAGATTTATCCATACACCCAGAAACCGGCTGGGGACCTCCGTGGCCCAGTGGGATAAATCGCTGACTTAAACACTCACTGAGCCCTTCATCGCGTGGGTTCGAATCCCGGCAGGGTCATTCGGTTTTTAATGTGAGGAAGCCTTGCAGCTGGCTTGCGGTAGCTCGGTTGTTCTACCCGGATGCCTCCGTGCATTCGGGATTTTCCTCCACCTGTAATTAGCTGGACGTCGCTATATGACTGAAGTACTTTCGAAGCGACGGTAAACTCAAATAGTCAAGTCAGAAACCGGCTACGAAATCGATATCATTAAGGGGACAATTCCGTTCATATGTCACGCTTCATTTCATTATTCCAACTGATTCAGTCTAGGATGCTGCTGTATATGGTTCAGACAGTGGCCCTACCATAAATCACACGATGATGTAACATATAACAGACACTTGGAACATTTCTAAAATGGGATCAGGAGTGTCGTCTGCATCCAGACCACCACGTGCTTCGTCCTCACATACCGGGACCGGAAGTGGGTCTGGATATAGGCATCGTCTGGGACGGTTTAATCTATCGAGGAACGCGTGGTTGGAGCTGCAGCCGGATATTCAACGTAAGGCTTAGGGAATTTTATTAGTTAAAATTGTGTCATGGAAAATACGTTCTGTGTGCACACGTTTGAATGGTATATTTTTCTTCTTTTTTTCTTTTCTAAATTTTAGTCAAAACAGTACTAACTGACAGAAAAAAGATCAAGGGCAATGACTCAATGAAAATATCAAGTGTTTTGTGATTGATGCCAGGTTTCTGTTACTGATTTTAGATCATAGTTTTATTTAGAATTAAGATTTATTCTTCAAGCATCACGACTTGAATGCTAAATAAAATTTTTTTTCATAACTTTGTTTTTAATTATTATTAATATATCTTTTCCTATGACTCCCTATATCAAAACTTGACAATTTGACTTGGAGATATTATTTATTCAATACCATGTTCAAGACGCGTGACTATATATAGTGTAGCTGTAAGTTCCACGCTATGAACTGTGCATCTATAATTAGCCTATATCATATAACATGAGACATAGTACATGTATCCTTACATATACGACGTATTTAGTTGTTGTTTTTTCTTGAGGATACGTCAGGCCAATTGGTGCGCAATCATAAACATACGCTTTCATGTTTGTCATGTGATAAAATGTTCACTCAAAAACAGGTTTATCTTCGAAATGAAAAATTGATGATGAAGTTTCCCGTGTGGATCTTAAAACATTCTCTTCATGTTGCATATTTTACCATCTTGAAAAGAATATAAATACGCAGCAAATCAATGACCTATAAGGAAAACGATGTCATAAAATCATTTATTTCTTTATAATATGAAGCACAGATTACCGTGCATGACAAGAAACCTAGCTTTTGATAATGATTTATATTTTATTTTATGTTCTAGTAACATTTTGTGTGTCAAGATATATCCTGAAAAACAGAAAGTTATAATTTATACCAATACATGAAAAATAAAAGTAATATAATTATTCCCTTTTGACAATGGTCATTATTTTGAATGCATTTAAAAAGATGGAAGTAAAAGAATAGTGACAGCATATGTTCATGAAGTTTTCCTACTTATTTTATAAATATCTTTTCTTTTTTTAGCACGATATATCTATTTTCATAGTATTTAAATTGATACCGATCATTACAGATAATAAAAGTACTGAGAAAAAGCTTTGAAGAAACTTCAAATTATGCAATATAGATGAAGTCTAAATTATTTTTCGACATCACCTAATATTACGTTCAAGTTTTTTCATAGTGTTTTTTCACTATAATAGAATAAATAACCATAAACGTTTCAGATAAAATGCCCATATAATCTTGGTTGATTTTGTAACATTATTATTTCACTCATGAAAAAAGGAAAATATATGGCATTAATTCTAAAACAAATGTATTTCAAAGCATAAAGCAATTGCAAATTGGCCCTATGCTACTGGAAATCAAAAACAGGCATTGCTTATTTTGCATGATTATCGCAGCCGAATAAACATTATCAACATAAATATATTAACATAAAGTATCATTTAGTGAACAGTGGGTATCAATGTAATGCAATTCTGCGTTAACGAATACGAGTGTAAGATGTTACATATACGTCGCTTTTAATGTGTTATAATTCATCAGCATATTTTTCATACATTTTTTTCTGGAAGCATCCATTTTACTCACGAACAAAACATATGCGCTAGTTATGATATAGAACAGCAACCCAGGTTATATATATATGTATGAAGATCTACTCCTGAAAAATAAGTAGCGCTCTGCATTTGAAACTGCAATGTTTATAATTTACCCATAGCATTTCACACGTATTTTGCATGATGACGAGTTTTAGCCCTCTAAAAGTTCGACGCATAGCACTAAACTTTGAAATTAGAGAAAGACAGACATACTTGTATCATAAATTATCAAAAATCTTGCCAAATTTCTACACACACTAAACATCAGCTCTGTAGAATGTATATCAGGTTCAGTATTGGTGCTTATACTGAAGGAAAGTCATGACCTCCTTAGGTTTGCAAATTTTGATTGGAATCAGGGTCATGACCCTCACTTCGGATCATTGTCAAACAAATCAAAGCTGTAAAGTCACTCTGAGACTGCCGGCATGGTTATCATGAAACAAAGAGCGAGTTCAGCTGACTTATTAGTAACTCGTGTTGCAGGAAAGCGTGTGGAGTTTTTGGTATCCTTGTCGAGTCCAATTCCGCTGAAACGCTTGGTTAAAATTATTATGGTTACATATAAATCCTGTCTCTTAAGGCATTGTGCGCTTTGATTGATTACTCAACACGTTATATAGAGAGTTAGTTGGTTAGAATTAGCATAACATTCGGACATCTTTATTTCCAGCAACGGATCCTTTCATCACAGACATTCTCCAAGTAAAGAGTGTTGATCAACATATTGTACACAACACAAAGGCACACCGTACCAACGACTTCAACATCAACGTCGCTGCTTTAAATCATGGAAACGAGTTCCTTGTTGTGAGGCGGGGTCAGGAATTTAACCTGACATTAACCTTTGACCGTCCGTATGACGCTAACAAAGAAAATCTTATATTTGTTTTAGAGTTTGGTAAGGTTTGTTCTGAATAACAAGTATTACACCTTCCTTAACAAGGATCCCGAAGTCGATATAAATGGTTCCGGTATATACCCCTTGTGCTTTGATCAGCATATAAGGTAGTTCATTGATGTCAAAATAATGACTGCGTGTGGTATCATGCCACTTCACTAGAGCGTGATATTGCAGCAACAAAGCTTCTCAAAATGCCTTACGGTAGATATTGTCGATGGGATGTTAAACCAAAAGCAAGCAAGGAGCATTGTATGTACTTGTCAGACGAAGTAGCCATTATGATTAAATGTAAGCATGACTTATTATTGTCAAACTCACATTTTGATTTAGATAGAACATTGCTTTTGTTGGTTCCATAGCAATAATCGCCATAAAGATGTATATAAGGGTAAAGTCGTTACTTTTCTGGTACCTAGGAAAGTATCCACACCCTACCAAAGGAACCCATGTAGAGATTAATATACTCTCAACAAAAGACGAATCGAAGGAATGGGTAGGCGACATAGTGTCTAACGAGGGCAACAGTCTCTGCGTTACCCTGACAACACCACCGTCATGTTACGTTGGCAAGTGGAGTCTGAAAATAGACATCGTCAAGAAGGGATATACGGGAGATAAGGTGAACATATGGAGCCAGGAGCAGCCAATCTGCATACTGTTCAATCCCTGGAATAAAGGTAAGGCATTGTTTGTTGATGAAATGTTGAAAATTTGACTTGTTTTATCCTAAATTACCGTACACTCATTAAACGAAAATTTACCTATTCTGAAAACACGAACACGTATTGAAATCTTGATTTTATTTAGGTTGTATGGGGATTTAATCGTACGTGTAGTTCCTCTATTAATGATTTTTTATTGATACTATACACGACCCTATGTACACGCAGTGATCAATTGTGAAAAAGAAAAATGGGATTTCAGCGGAAATCTTGGTTATGCGAATGGGGTACGTCGATGGTCAGGCGGGCGAGCGGAGGGGCGGGTGGGCGTCAGAAGTTTCGTTTTTGTATAATATATTCTGTTAAAATATTCAAGTTTTTATTTCTTCTTATGAAGAAAGCATATCAAGTACACACATGTATTACAGTGGAAAATACAAATGAAAGAAAATGAACAAGTGAATATAAAATGAATATGAATCATGATATATATACAGTTTATTCATTCTTGGTAGGTAGATACCTTATGAGAAAAGGAAGATTAGGATTGATTTTCAGGTCAATACGGCCAGTGTTAGGCCTGGGGCGACACTTAAATCCTGGTTACGCGTCATTTCACGTGTTTCTTGTTAAGATTTATGTGTTCTAAATCAATAAAACGTTACAAACGATATATCTCAATGAACATCATATTCATTATTGTTAAAAAACTACAACAAATACTGAATGCATCAGTTATATATGCAATGATCTATTTGAGGGGTGGTGTGGTGGGGGAGTGTGTGTTTTGATATACGTCCATGTCTTAATTTCTTGATACAATTTTTATGTTTCTTCGGTTTTACGGCATATTTGAAAATATATTTTGATGAGCGGTGCATCTAATAAAAATGTTGACTCTCTATGTTCGAATCACATTTGGTATTATTCCTAATATCTTGAAGGCATATCTGAACAAAATCAATATGATCTCTTTCTACTTCCAGACGACCAAGTCTACATGAAAGACGAACACTTACTTCGAGAATATGTTCTTAATGAAACAGGCAGGATTTACTCAGGGAGTTCCTCTGACATTGGGTATAGACCGTGGTACTTTGGCCAAGTAAGAATCTCAATACTTCAAAGTTTCACAATACAAGAAATAATTCAATATTCACTAAATCTAAATCTTTAAAAGTATCTTTTTTTATTTTTTTAATCTGATGTCATTTATGCATTTATTTACCCTTGCCATTCTTATTATGGAATGACGAATCTAATTTGTAATATCAATTCGGATTTCCTTAGATTTAATTATAAAATAAAGTGTAAAATTTATAGAATAAAGTGTAAAATGTAGTTTAAATAATAAATTTTACAGAATAGAGTGTGAAAAAAGTGTCAGTGTGGCACTAAAACTCTTCCGTAGTTGGTGATTAGACAGCATTGAATAAAATGTATCCTTACAACAAACAAACCGGAAGTGATGTAAGGCTTAAAATTAGGTAAATGTTTAATTGGTTTGCCAGTTTTTTTTTTGTTTTTTTTTTTGTTTTTTTTTTTTTTAAGCATGGATTTCTATAACGAAATGAAATTATAAGAGTGTGTATTATTTGTTCATACGACGACCTGTGTACAACATTTGTTTACTTTAGGGCACGAAAGTGTGTTGGTCTAGAATATGACTTGCTATAAATATCAAACTTACAACGATAAAAGAGCAGAGTGGTGTTAAAACAGGTACAAACTATCATGATTTTTCAAAAACATAAATCAAATTCATGTTACATTTTCTAAGAAGAACATTAATCAGTAACAATGTAAGCAAATACTCGAATTATTAAGACACTAGCATTGAAACTAGAATCGATTAAACCAAAGGTACCCGGTACGCTGCTGCCCATTAAAAATAATAATGATCTTTTATAAATAAGGTAGGTAACTTCGTCCACTGAAAACGTACATCACGTCGTTTCAATTGCCGTAACTCTTTTGAGATTTGGTGGATTTTCATAGAATTGGTCTTATTTTGCGTGGAAAGAATGAATAAAAACATCATGTGCAAAAAAACACCCCCTTACCAAAGGAATTGCGCTACAACAGTTCGCGAAGTCGAAAACGCGTTTGGTCGGAAGAGATCTGACCGACGGAATCTCGCCAATCTCTCCCGTGTAAACTAAAGAAAAGACTAAAGCTACAATATCAGTATTGAATTGTATGGACAGATATTGATAAAAGAAACATATAAACTAAAAATGAATACTTGTTATTTCATTTTTATCTTATGCAGCCTTTTTTCTGCCTTTTTAAAAATTCATCCGCCTCGAACTTGACCGATTAACGTTTAAACTGCGGATTCTCTACAGTTTTTGTCTCGGTGACATTGCTGATGTAGTTTTGTTTTCGATTAGTCACAAAATCTTAAAAAAAAAATGGATTTCAAGTCAGCACAAGTACGTGTTCATTTTAGGTATATTTGTTTCTTTCATCCGTATCTGTTCATACAATTCAAAACTGACATTGTGGCTTTAGTTTTTCTATAGTTTTACACGGGGGATAATGGCGAGATTCTGTCGGTCTGATCTCTTCCGACCAAGCGTGTAATTGAATTCACGAACATTTTTAGCGCGATTTATCAGGCAGGCAAAGGGGTGTCTTTTGTCACCGTATGTCTTTATTCATCCTTTCCGCACAAAATAAGACCAATTTTATGAAAATATATCAATAATCAAGGGAGTTACGACAATTAAAACGACATAATGTACAATTTCAATGGAAAAAGTTACCTTCTAGATAAATATAAGGTTGTTGATTTTTTTCGGTCAAATCAACGTTCTGGATAGCTTTGGATTAAACATACGTTTAAATATATAACATAAGAATAGGAAATACGAAACTGATTAGGGACATAACCCAGTTCACACAGCTGTAATGAAAAGATCTAGTTTTCCCCCTTCTCCAGTTACCGATACTTGCAGGCCCAGTATATTTTAGCTTAAAATCAATCAGTGAAAAATATATTTTTACATATTTCATAAGAGCAAAACCTCGAATAAGGTTTGGTCCATACAATAAAGTATCTAATAGAAGAATACGGGACAGTCTCCAGAATCCATAGCTTGTAGTTGTGTGTGACGTAGTCACTCACAATTATAGTACCTACATTCTGGGGGTCCGTTTCTCTACATTTAAATCAGAATAACCTCTCAATTTTGTATGAATGATCGAACGATTGAACAGAATTCTACAAAACATATATGCTGAGATTCAGCCAAAGCAGTGAAAACTCAATTTTGAGTAAAAAGAATAAATATTTACGGAACACAATAATTGTATGTTGTATTAAAGCACAGAACTATTTTCCCTAGGATGTTGCGTAACACACTTTACCACACGGAGGAGTATAGTTCCTTTCGAATGCAAAGGTGGCTCATGCCTGAATTTGGATGGTGGATGTGCAGATTTCGGTTATTTGGTGGTGTTTCAATGGTCCATACAGAAAGCTTGAATTACGATAAAAATCCGTATAACCTCCTTATAATCACATCTAGCTATCTCATATACATCAGAGATATCTCCAGGGGTTATTTGTTGTTCTATAGAATGTATATCTGCTATCCGAAGTTACTACTGAGTTGCATCTATAAATAGAAACTGTGCCGTCGCTCGGTAGTACAAATCAAAGCGCTGATAGTGCCAAGAGGACAGTATTGTCTCATTTCTTTTGTTTATCACATTAAATTTAATATACGGAGGTCAAATATTCGCACAATGCCAATAACGCCGCTTTAGAATGGTTATTAGATGAACTCACCATTTGTTTCATCAGACTGATAACAATTTGCATATTGTCACTCTAAGTCCTCCTATCTTTCTACAGCCTTCAATGAACAATTGATTATTATTTTAATATAAGTTTAATATTTGGAAAAACTAAATTACCCTGCATATTAGCAGCTTGTCAAACCCTCTTCCACTTGAGACACACACAACTTCAGTGCCGTCAGCGCTTTGATTCAGACAAGGCACTATAATGCTAGGGGAGTGTGTTGCAGTAAAATCATGGAAATCTCTGAGTACGAGGGGTGTTTCAGAAGTCCGTGGACTTTCATTATAGCATGAACAATTTTTTTTAGAAGAAAATACACTAACGTCTGAAACTCCCTCGTATGTTGGTTCTATGTTTGACGTTGTTGTAACCAAATATAGAACAAAACCGCCACAACTTGCGATTTCTATGATATCTTTCGTGTAAACAGGCATTTCACGAAGTATTTCTGGAATGAAATTCACACAGAGGCTTTTATGGTGTAGGTACATTCAGATTAAGCTCGAAAATGATGATACATACTTGGACGTTGATTAACTAAATAAAATGATTATCTCAAGAACCAATTCCCGATCATGTGTATAGATATGAATAATGTTGAAAACAATCTCAATCGATGAGGCACATCCGGTATATGTTATTTATACATTGATATGTGGCTATACTACCATTTATCATAATCATATCGGTATGATAAAACCATATTGATTATGTTGCTCTTATTATCAAACATTAAAACAACTTGGTCCGTAGTTTCATGTAATCACTTTACTAAACATGTATGCATACTTTTTTTCTTGGTTGAAAAACAAAAGAAAGATATTAGTATTCGGTTTTGTGTAACATGTCGGAAATGAAATACCAGTATGTTACATTTTGTATTATTTCTTAAAAAAAAAGACATCATCTTCCTATATCTATTCTCTAATATGATGTTTTCATTTGACAAATAAAATAAGAAGTAGCATGACGTCACACGGGTTCCCGCGGTATTTTTACTGTTAACTGTTTTTACTATTAAAGATAAATGTAAACTGTTCGACTCCTGGTAGGATCTATTCTACACTACGGTGCGGAAATATTTGGATATCACGATTGTAAAAGCCTTGATATTATACATTGTAAATTTTTAAGAAAGATATTAGGCGTTAATAAAAATACTAATCTTGACTGTTTATATGGAGAAACAGGAAGGTATCCATTAAATATATATAGACAATTTAAAATGATAAAATATTGGATAAAAGTATTAAACGCAAAAAATGATTCACTAATCAAAGTAATTTACAATATGTTAAAAAGCGATACTGAAAATAATATCAACTATTATGGACTAAATTGGACCTGTCATGTAAAATATATTTTAAACAACTTAGGAATGACTGACTTATGGACATACCAAAATGACATGACAATAAACTTCAAATTTATAAAACAAAGAATATTAGATATTTTTAACCAAAACTGGCATGCGCGCATAAATGAATCTAACCGACTATATTCATACAATAAATTTAAACATACTCTTACGTTAGAAAAATACCTCACTTGTATAAATATGAATAAATACAGAATTGCTCTCACAAGATTTAGAACCTCGTCTCATGATTTAGCAATAGAAAAAGGTCGACATTTAAATATTCCTAAAGAAGAAAGAATTTGTTGAAAATGTAATATGCAAACAGTAGAAAACGAATACCATTTCCTTTTAGTCTGCCCAAAATATTATTCATTAAGAAAAAAGTTTTTACCATCCTATTATTGCCATTGGCCATGCTTGCACAAATTTATATCGATTATGACATGTAATTCTAATACTATTCTTAACAAACTTTCTAAATATATTTATTTTGCTTTTAAGATAAGAAACAGCTAGCTATTTCAATTATTGGACTCTATTTGATCTAATTATATAATTCTCTGTAAAAACACTGTATTGATAACTTAAATACCATCACATTGATGTACTGTAGGCTATGAATATGCTGTATGCTATTTAATGCCGAATAAAGTATGTTATGTTATGTTATGTTAATAACCATTACTTGTAATGGTAAACAAATGTAGAGCAGAAGAAAACGTGAGATTCCGACGATGACCCAGAGATAACCATTCTTCTCTGTCAGTTTGCAGGAGTGGTACTGGACTGCTGTATGTATCTCCTGGACAAGTCCAACCTAAAGGACCACCAGCGTGGCAACCCCATCCTTGTCAGTAGGACCCTCTCAGCCGCTGTAAGTTAATATACACACTGTAAAATATACAAATGCCTTCATTATAAAATGTATTTTAAGGAATCAAAAATATATTTGCATGGACATTTCTACAACGTAATCTACCGATGAATACATTTAAGTCAAGCGGAACAAAGGTTCTGATTATACATATCGACACGTGGACATCGAACAGGTCTTGGCAATTAATGAATGCAGTAAAATCAGTCCTTGCGTGACGTGAAACATTTAAGTTTACATAAGTATCATTTTTAAGCAATTCTAAGTGAAAAGAAACAGAAAAATAAAAAGTGGAGAACATAATGGCATACTGACGAACATACCGGCGACATACCAAAGTCGTAAAAAATATGGTACTGTTATAGCTTCCTTGCTTGGCGCTTAGCATATAAGGGTAGTTCCAGGACTGGTAGGCCCGGTGTCAGGACAATGTGACTGGGTGTATATCATGCTACATGTCTACGGCGTGATACTGCAGTGTTGCAGCACTATATCTGTCTCAAGTAGACATCGTCCCAAATGACTGAAATACTGTGTCATTTCGACATACCAGCCGAATATCCTTTGAAAGACGTACTCTGAGGGGCTAAGATATTAATTGCTAATATTGGAAAAGCAGTCTCAAAGGAAAATAATTCAAGCGGGTCCTCCTCAGATCTTACCGTTGGAAGTCAGATTGCGAGTTATATAGTAATACATATAATATAGTCTGCTTCAAACGTCATCGATCATTTATATCTTCTTAATTTAGTCTGCGGCGTATTCAACACAGTTGCGATGGTATCTTTCTAACTGACATTAGGTCTCCTCAAAACAGCCCTTATCTAAGCCTGCCACAACAGTATGAACATTTCGTATCAGTTCTGTATACCTGTCAAAAGCGGACTTGATGATCGAAAATACCCAGAGCCAAACTCCGCCGCAGTAGTTACCTCCCCTTACAGTTGTCGATAGCCACTGCCACCACAAGTAGAGTCGGCTGATATAGGCCGGATTTACTTCTTTCACTTTTGACTTTAGTATTGAATATATCATACCAGTTTGGTTATATTCCACGAAAATAACATTCATGATTATGAGAAAAGTAAAAAAAATAAAATCAAATAATATTGATTTATAGAATTATGAGTGTTGGTCACATGGTTTCAACTATCATCATGTGACTTGTGTGGTGGCAGTGGTTAAAGTAGCGTAGCGTGACGTAACCGGTGCGCGAAGTTTGACCCAGAACTCCGCAAGGGCCATATTTGGTGAAAAAGGGACATAGTCGATTATTTCAAGTATCGCAACCTCAGTCTTTGTTGTGTGGTGTCAAGGGGATTTATGCTGATGAATTATAATCATGTCACATTACCCCCTGGTCATGCAGAAACAATCCACCGAGTGAGGTAATCGCCCTTGCGCTCGTTACTAGCGAGACATTTCTCTCCTTCTGTAAGAATCTTTGGAATCCATCGTGCACTAATATTGCACATTCCATGATCACTAGTTTAAATTGGTCTGGTCACACATTTCAAAACCAATACCCGCCTAACGCACGACGTAGACTTTGAAAATTTAATTCTTTGCCCGTTCTTCTCGTCCATCATCGTTTATGTCCTCGCAGACTTCCCTAAATCGCCTGTGCACTTGAACACGATCATTCTTCCACTATCGCCCTCTTTCATCGCATTGAACGTCTGCATTGGTGATTTCCCTTGGTCTATCAAAAATTTGACAGCAGCGCGATTTTCCACGTTTGCTGTCAATGGATCACCTCTCGTATGTCTATTATGTCTATATGGAAGCCAAGCTCTTTCAAATCCCAGTCTTCTTATGTGTTTTTATGGAAACCAAGCTCTTTCATATTCCGTATATCTGTGTTTTATTGTGTATTTAACAACAGTTTCGAGATCAGGTGTATATCATTATATCACGAGGGATTTGAACTCGTGATATAAAAATACGCTCCTGAACGCATTGGCCTATCAGAGAAAGGGTTACATGTACCCGTCTGAGTCGGTAAACTTCACGCCATAGACACGTGACATTATACCTCCTTACACCGGGTCAACCGGTATTGAAACTACCCTAATGTGCTGAGCGCCAAGCCATGGAGATATACCAGTACCTTTACTAACAAATATGATATATCGTGTGACCGGGGATCAAACTCATAGCTCTAATCACTCGGCCATCGGATCAAAAGTATATAGATACATTGCACATAGTGGTTATCGTGTTTTGTTTCTCGGAGTTGTATATTTGTTAAAATCAAAATTATATTAAATATGTGTATTTAGTTTTTTTACAGTTGTATGTAACTTTGTAACTTTGAGTACATGTATTACATATATAAAGACAGGAATGCAATCTGGAATTACCGAATCAATTATACCAAAGGTAATGCCCCGGTTTAACAGTACACATTTTGAAATATAATGGTCACTTGCATCATATACACGAATGTCTTAATAACAACTCTACAAAAAAAGAATGTTTGCTATAACTCATATTTTAGGTGAATGCTCCTAATGATAATGGAATTCTAGTGGGAAATTGGTCAGGGGACTATTCCGGCGGCGTGTCGCCATTGACATGGACCGGAAGTGTCGAAATAATTGAAAAGTACTACTCCACCAAGGTGCCTGTGATGTACGGACAATGTTGGGTGTTTTCAGGCGTGCTTACTACAGGTAATTAAACAGTTGACAGGTTTAAAAGAAAGAGCGAGGGAGAGACTTTATGTGTGTGTTTGAGAGAGAGATATATATATAATTACATGAACTACAATTGATAAATACTCTGTTTGAAAAGCTCATATGCAACTCAGAAATAGAAAGAATGAGGAAGAGACTCTATGTGTCAGAAAGAGAGAGAGAGAGAGAGAGAGAGAGAGAGGGGGGGGAGCATATATAATACATGTACTTAAATTGTTAATGTTATTATGTATGATAAATACTCTGTTAGAAAAGCTCATTGAATTTAGAAATAAAATAGCGAAAGGACTATATGAGAGAGAGAGAGAGAGTGAGAGTGAGAGAGAGAAGGCTTAATACATATAAAGATTATAGATTCCAGTATAATCAATAATCCCACCAGCCGTTTTCCATTGCATTTATTTGTACTTTATATATCTATATGTTTTTGTGCTGCTAATGTTTCTTACTACGGTAGGACTTGTAGCATTTGTAAATAAAAGTTGAAAGTTGAAAAAAACTAAATGAATAGCTCTGTGGAGCTTTTTCCCCATTTTAGTTAATATTTCTTTTGAAAAGTAACATATTCTATAAATTCAGTTATAACACACCTATTCAGTGAATCTATGAAAGGAAGTATGTTTTTTTTTCACTTCTGAGGAATAATACATATCAGTATCTATTTTTATCATATGACAATATGCTAAAACAGCCATTTCCGATTTTGTATAATCATCACATATTTTCTTAAATTTAACACGTTACATATAACTTTTCGGCTGAATTACATCACCCCGCATCACGCGCGTGTATTTTGTATATATGCATAGTGTGTTGAACTCGAACAGCTGGATGAAATGTGTTTGATGCAACATATTCATATGATGAAAATTAAAGAGAAATACACACGTTAGTTATTATTTGAATCTATTTTCTGGGTGTTAGATTACAAAGTGTTTCCTTTACAGTCCGTTCATTAATATTTTTGCTTGTTTGTTGTTATAATCGCGATTTACTGTCAATATAGGTCATATGATAAAAAGAACCTGACATAAATTGTCATTTTATATAAAATTTTATTAAACACGTTCATGAAATGTTATTCAGTTCGCCAGAGGCTTGCTTGGTAACATTTTCATGAACTCGTTTAGTAAAATTCGATATGAAATAACAATTCATGTCAGATCTTATATTAATTTTAAGAAAATACATTTCTATCTTTTACTGAAACGTATTAATCATTATACACACAGCTAAACATTGCACTACTTTCAATCTGGCTTCTAATGTTTCATTAATCATTTGAGCTTGCATGATTTTGAGGAACATTTTAATATACTGCTACACGTCAATAAACTTATTTAATTGTTGGTATAATGAAGGTAAAACTTTAATTCATATCATTCTTGTAATAAAAAAATAATAGTACAACCACATTTAGTGGGCCTCTTAAGATAACGACACTTTCATTAACAAAACATACCCTTTTCTTCTCAAAATGGCGGCCTTTGTTTACAAAATGAATGGTACGACGCAGCTTTGATTCCTGGCCCTGACATTTGACATTTCAAAATAGTATCACAAGAAACTATGTTTAGAACAATGCAGATCGATACATTCCTCGCCATTTTTTTTTCGGCGTAAGCTGTATAAAATTTTGACCTATTTCTTGTCTAAAGAATTCGGAAAAAACACTTGTTTCATTGGCTTGCATATATTATTTTAGGATATTTCATCATAAAATGGGAGTTTCAGTGTGCATATCTTTCTGCGTGATTGACGATTGGCAAATAACAATTAAATCTACATATTTAAACATAAAACCACCCATTTGAAATATTCAAACACAAAAACACCCATTTGAAAAAGTAAACAGTTGTGAGAGGCTTATAAAAACGTCGTATTACCTTGGTATTTGACTTGTCCCTTAAAAACACATGTATAAGCTATTTATAGTGACAACCTTTGTGGCGCAGTTGATTTGTCTGCTGAACTAAGGGCACCGAGATCGAATCCTACAGACTGATTTTAATGTTTCCCTTATATTAATTGCAATGTTTGTCCCTTTCATTTTTTTCTTTGGCTAGTATATTACATGTCCTGAATTTCGCAACGACATTTTTACTTTCTTCAATTTTCATAGCTTTGTCTTTTTTTTCTGACGCCGAATATCTTTTAAGTGATATTTCTTGTTTAATTAAGCAATATCAATAAATAACAAATTTATGCTAATACAAAATACAACAAAAATTTATAAACGGTGTTCACCTATATGCAAAAAAGGATTATATTCGGGAACAATTTCTGCTATTAATGAATCTTTTGAATTGTAAAATTTAAATTTAAAGGAAGTACTTCATTTAAAAAATAATGTTCAATAAAAAATTATTCATTGTGTCCACAACTTACTTACCGGATCGTAAGTGTTTCCTATGTCTTTTTTTCCGTCGAAACAACGCTGAAGAGATGAAGGTCTACAGTGTTAAGCTGACGACCGAGTTTCCGGTATTTTGCTCTTCTTCACACATAAATTCCCTTTACAAACTGAATGCTTGCAAGACAGAAACACAGTGAAATCTCAAACACAGACCACGAATTTGACCGTAGGCGAGAGGTCTTAATAGTGCAATGGTCTAATTACTGAGTTTATTAACAAAGTAAAACTAAAAAGGGGAATTGAAAATACTGGTCTGTATAGTCTTACATTGAAGTGGTTTTAATATGAGGTTTTACTTAATACTAACTAATAAAATCATAGTTCGAAAAGTTTTGAGGTATCAACTTGATACTTCATAGGTGAATAGATCTCATTGAGGAGGAGTGCAGTGCACTAGAATGATAACTCTACCTTTCATAATTTTTGAGTTACTGCCTTTTGTTATTTTTCAGACTTAATTTTTATCTGGAGCATAAGTCAAAAAGTATTTGAGATGCCAACTTGAAACTTCATAGGTTGATAGATCTCATTGAGGAAGAGTGCAGTGCTCAATAATGATAACTCTACCTTTCATAACTTTTGAGTTATTGGCCTTTGATAATGTTTAGGTTTAATTTTTGTCACAGTGACCTTGACATTTTACCTGTAGACCTCAAAATAGGGGAATAAGTAGGTCTTCACATGGGTTTCATATCTATCATCACCTCAAAAAATCAGTTCATTACCAAAAAATTATGTTTAAAATTAAATATTCTACTCTCCAACACCTCTTCTAAAGAGCAAGCATTCGGCGGGGGATGGCCATGTTAACATGGCTCTTGTTTGATTATTAAGGTATGTCAAGAAAAAATTAGATTTTTTTTTTGCAAACGACGCCTCTTAATTGTCAAGCAATATCATTATAAGGTTCCATTAATTTTGACTGAACAGTGTGTCGGGCCCTTGGAATACCATGTCGCAGCGTGACAAACTTCGACTCCGCACATGATCATGACGGTAGCATCACGATTGACTACCATTTTGGCATGGACGGGGCACCACTGAATCATTTGAATGACTCCGTGTGGTGAGTCTTTAACTGGCACTTTTGTCTGTGTAGCCTTAGGCCCAAGTGACCATATATAGCATTCAAGTATAAAACATGATATAACAATATGGTAAAATCTTTATAATAGATAACAATAAATTAAAATGATATTAATAAGTATTAAAACAATGATACCGACGTGATATTTTCAAGAAAAAAGATCATTGGAAAAAGATGCTACATATTTGTGAGCACTGCGTTTATTTAATATTTGATGCTTAAATTTTTGTAATTCGTAAGGTCGTTTATATAAAGGCTATTATTATGATTTTGTCTATTAGAGGTAATGAAAGTTATTTTAAAAAAACACCAGGAATTTCCACGTTTGGAATGATGCCTGGATGGCTAGACCGGATCTGTCCGCCGGATATGGGGGATGGCAAGCGATAGACGCCACACCACAGGAGACTAGCGATGGTTAGTTGTCTGTAATTATATATGTTGGTACAGACAGTGCTCAGCTCTGTAAAAAAAAAATAACAAAAAAAAATAAATAAAAAAAAAAGAAGACAAAACTAGCTGTCCCAAAGAACATTAGTAGCACGGTGCATCTCCGAACAAAGCCGCTTCAGGAAAAGCTTGAACACACGCCTATTCAGTTGGTTTTTTTTCGAAGCGTTAAATTTTAATTGTGAAAAAATTTAAACTTTGTGTCTTTCGATGTATACATATTTTAGGACAATTATTTGTGAATAGCAGCACATGTGCAGGCAGTGTACATATTTGTGCTATGCAAGTGCTCCTTTAAATTGATTGATTGATAATCGATTGTATGTAATTGCTTACATGTTGGACAAAACAAAGCAATAGCATTTTACAGTATATTAAACTATTGATTCAAATACGGACTCATGGATGCGATTCCTTATGCATGTTTATTAAAAAATGGCACGTTATAAATTGTAATCCAGTGGAAGTAGCTTTATCTACGCTGAGTTATCGAAAAAACTACTGTAACCACTTTATTGCTAGTAAATGAAATTGTCAATACCATGCAATATTGACAAATTGACTTCAGGATTGGCACTTCAGCTATGATTTGTACTTCTAACTCATGTGATATGTTTGTTTATATTATAAACAATATGGCCGTTTTTGTACGCTTACTGACAGAAGTAATGTTTGGGAAAACAATGGTTCTTAAAGCCAACATATCGAAACTAAGTTTGTTTTAATTCTCTTTGATATAATTTTTCAGCACAATACACAACGCAGCCAGTGCTACTATTAAATAACGTTGTTATGATGCTGAAAAAAGTCATTTTGGCCGTAGGTAAAATTTGTGAGACTTTAATTCAAAATAGGAAATATTGATGATAATCACGTCGTCATTTTCACAATTCCACAAACTTACTATTGTATTTCTCACATTTTATGGCGGATGCAAATTGAAATAACAGTAAAATAGATTAAATATCGTAGAGTTGATAAATTAAACCATACATATGTGTGTAATCATAGTATTTTTTATGATTTATAAAACATACATTAAATATAGTCATTGTAATGTCAACATTACTCTATGTACTACCACCTATCACAATCACGTTTGTGTACCCCAGGTGTGTATTGTATGGGACCTGCGTCTGTTGTGGCCATCAAAAGAGGCGACGTTCATCTTCCGCACGACGGGGCTTTCGCTTTCGCCGAAGTGAACGCTGATAAAGTGTATTGGAAGTTACAGGAGGACGACACATTCAAAGTCATTAATATACGGCATTTTGGGTAAATGAATATACAAAACTAATGGATTTCAGAATTTTTTTTTTTATTTTTTTTTAACTATATCGCTGATTTCTTTAAACGTGTAAAACTATTATATAATTACTATTTTTGCTTTACAATAAAAAAGATTCAGCTCAGAAAATATATATATTATAGCAGCGATTGTTGCAACGATATGTCGCACCAAAGCTTAATGTCGCACTTGACGTTATATGTCGCAAGGCTGACGCTAATTGTCGCAACCACGCTAAATGTCGCAAAACCTCCTGCCGTTATATGTCGCATATGTAACGCCAAGTGTCGCAAAAATTGTACTGCCTCTATATGCCGCAACATCAACGCTAAATGTCGCAATCCTACATAAGCACAATTTGTCGTATGACTGACCTAGTTAAAGCTCCTGACGTATTCCGGAACAGTGAACCAGGGTTTACCGATATGCACCGGACACGACCTAAAGATTTAATTTAAATATTTCACGACTGAAATTATATCACTTTGAGGTAAGATATATTTCAAATCTACGAAAAACAAACACTTTTCTTTTTCTCTCATGGACACAACGACAGTGGTGCTGGTATGAATAGTTTTGCGCGATAAATGATAGTTACAGTCTTGCAGATTTCGTTTTAAGAAAATGAATACCAACAACGCCATGTTACGTTCACAAACAAAAAAGTTATGCCGGTTTGAAGTATTCTTTTCTTCATTTTTTTTTTGCTGCTCACTGTGAATGGAGTACGATAAAATATTTAGTATTTTCTACAAAATGTTCGATACCAAATTAAATATCTTATTTCAACGAAGAAGATGAATAAAGATATAATTTGGTTTCACTTAAAATGGGGGAAATACTCTCTGAATCCAATGGTCAGAATACAATTTCATTTGGCAAAATTGATCACCTAATGGCTGTCGTCCATAATTGTAAACATGAAGTTGGTCCCTTGAAATATGAGGCCTCTAAGGGGTTGGCTAGTTTCCTTATAAAATTATACTCTATATAGAAAATTTCAAAATTCTTTGAAACCAATGGTCAGAATTAACTTTCATTTGGCACTAATGGTCACCTCATGACTGTCTACCATAGTAATGTAATTGCTAAAAAGAAGTTAATCTCTTGAAAATGAGGCCACTAGGAACTAGGAAATCTGTATGCGTCAGTCACTAAACCAAAAATCATCGATCACCAGCACACAAAGTAAGACAACTTAGGGTTTCTTTGCCGTTTTGTTTAATATGGCCCTTGATCTCATTAAAGTTTTGTCGCCAAAATTGTATGAGTCAGTCAAATTTTGAAGATGTGCACCTTCAGAATATATTTTTTGGCTCATCAAAATCTGCAGAATTATGAATTGCTTAGAAAGAAGTGTCATATATATCTCTAAATCTTTATGAGCTATACAACCCTTTTTATTGTTTCAAGGGCTAAAAATGCGATGAGGAAGGAAGGGGGGAACGGTTCCAATGGAACATTTCCTAATGCTGAAATGTTTACATGGACATTCGAATGATGCATGTCCATGAATATTTATAAAAACAAAAACATTCCACCTTTCTTGGGCCATATCGCAGATTGTACAACCAGTTTTTACTTTTTTCACGTAATTTGCCTCATTCGGCGGGGATATCAAATCAGCGATTTTGCTTTTTTTGCAGTGTTGGCCGGTCCATTAGTACAAAGCGACCGGAAGGTAACGAGAGAGAAGACATAACACTCCAGTACAAATTCCCTGACGGTATAACACCTTTCCAGAAATGGCATTTTAAGTTTTCTTTATCGAAAAATTATCCGATCAAAATTACGCCACAAATGAAAACAAAATAAGATAATTAGCGTTTTTTTTATATTTCTCACGACTTGCATATATTTTGACCGTGATATTGGATGGGGTATGATATGGTATTTAACTGTTTAATTGTGTTTGTGATGGAACTTTCCGTCGTTGCGACAGTATTCCAGTCATAAATGACGTCCAATAATATTAAACGGGCAGATGAAGAACCCAATAGCGCATGGCACCCAAATGAAACATTCGACCACCCGCAATGTAGCTGAAGGGCTTCCGCGTATGGAAAATTATTTAATGAACCATAATGGGACTAGAACTCACAGCGGTAAGTAATTGTAAGTCATCCACTACAACATTCGGTCACCTTTCGAAATATTAATCAAAGGTTAAACATTAGGAGGAATACAATCATATAATTACATTGCCTTTGTGCGTTTTTCTGTGAGACCCGCCATCATCATATCTACTTCAGGTTCACCAGAAGAAAGGGCAGCAGTCAGGTTGGCCAACATTCATTCCACAAGAGATGACGTGTACAAGACTGTATCACAGGTATGATATCAAGCTCGCTTTCATATCTATATAACACAAAAACACAAGCATTTAACATTTTGAGAGATATGTTATCTTCCTATATAAACTATATTTCATATTTATAGTCAAGAGGCTGATTTCTAAATTTATTAGATTATCAACATAATTTCAAGATTTATCATGACTAGACGAACTCTTCATGCTATTACAGGTTAAACTTCCTTTTTAACCACATAATTCACCTTACCTTGCACACGTTATGTTCATATGAATAAAAATGTACTCGTACATGTATTTAATTAATTTCAGGATGTTTCTTTCGAATTAGTTTGTCAGCGCAATACTATGATTGGTCAGTCAATTGATGTGGGACTGAAGATAATAAACGAGAACAAGGAGACCAGGACGTTGTATGGTACACTGACGGTTGCTTCCATTTACTACACTGGAGTTCACCACAAGGTGATTGCCGACGAAAAATTGTCTGCTATCGTTATTGAAGCAAGAAAAGGTAAACCGATACATGAAAATAGTGTGCAAGTGGAATGAATTAAAGCGCACAACGCGCTGAGAGGCTGTTGGCAGGATAGCTATACATGTAATTCTGTTTTCAGCGTTTAAGCAGGGTTGAACTCGATAGAGGCAAAAGGACATTTCCTGCAACTGTAGTTACTAGCTAGAAGTAATGATTTCGCTTTCTAATTTATGATAACGCCACCGTTTGATTTGTTTCATAATGATCCGGAATAAGGTTCTATTAAGACCTTGCATACCTAAGGAGGTCATGACCTTACTCCTCGCTTTGAATTGATACGATTCTGAGCGCGGAGTAATACAATACGATGAAAAGGGCTGCAGTGATTATGCATATTACACAAACCCATTTCTGTAACAGTTTACCTAAACGCGAAAAGCAGATAAATAGTCTGTATATGGTATCGGCTGGAGACAACGATAAATGGCGCCGCCAAGAGAACTTCCTTTAAGTTACTAATATTTCTTTCCAGTAAGCATTTTCTCAAACCGTAGAAGTAAAAAGTCAGGTCAGGTGAATAAGTCAATTGTGTACAACTTTTTTTCTTCTAACGGACAGGTTTTTTTTTCTATAATTGTTCACATATTAAATACTCAGGACTATAAATGAAAGATATTTGAATCAAAAATAAGGGGTAGAAACATGATCGTTTTAGCGTTTTAGAGATTTAGCTTATGGTAAAACATTGTTTCCCTTGCTCTTCACCTAGCGCAAACCCCTTTTAAGAAAGGTTTGCACACTGCGATCTGACATGACAGTGCGACTGGCTATATCTGTCACCGACAATTGCGCACGCTACTCGAACACGACTTACACAGCAGCGATGTTTGCCTTGGTAACAGAGGTTTTAGATATTTTAAATATTTACTCATCCTATGTGCTTATTACACTGGCCTGACTCAAATATCTGCTTTGCATCTATACCTAGCATTATAGCTACAGATTTATGTCTTTCCGCCCATTTTACAATGTGACATGTAGATTTGTCAGTGAATATGACAATTTGAAATAACTCGGTCACTTGAAAAGCCATTCACACGGAATAAACGGTTATTATATACATCATTCAAGTGCATTAAAACTTGTAGAAAACTACGGAAGCCTATGAATGACTAAACGTTTTGCAGGATTCTCATATAATGAATCATTCTATAGGAATTTGAGTATGATATCTGAGCTTAAACCTGATATCTTAAGTGTTTTACATGGCTAGACACTTGTCTTATATATGACAAATATTAAATTCTTAGAGAAAAAAAGAGTTATAAAGCATGTAGTAATTTTAGTCATATAAAGAAAACACATGGAAAGTGCTGCTTTAATTTCACAGTTGTGCTTGCAGTAAAGAAACACGGCACATAGAGACTGGAGTAAAAAAAAATGAAAATACGAAATAAGGTAACACCAGAGATGTAAATACCTAGATTTTATGTAGCTTCGTGGTAACTATATAAACACAATGTAAAACACATTATTTATTATTTATACAGAACAGATGGTGAAACTCCGAGTGGAAGCGACGGACTATCTAGACCACTTAGTGGATCACAGCATGTACAGACTGTCTTGCATGTGTGTCGTGGGAGAGACCAACCAGACCTTCGCAGAGGTGGATGACCTGCGGCTCAGTAACCCCGATCTTACGATCAAGGTCAAGACATTTATGTGTCATATATTTTAGTTGCCCTTCACAAACTTTTGTGTTGTGGCTTAACAGATAGTATACACATAAACGTTTATATATTAAACAAAACTCACTTAATTGTATGAAATTTCATGATTACAATTTGAAAACGTATTAGATATTCCTTGTGGTTTGTCATCAAAATAATAACTCAATTTTCATATGAATTTTAAACTGTCGCCCTAGGCAAGCAAATCTGTTAGTAACAGTGACCTTGACCCTGGTCCTACTAACCTGAAAATCAATCCAATCTTCCTCTTCCCATAAGGTATCTACCTACCACTTATGAAAACTATCTCTGTTCTAAGAGATATTCGACAGACGTACCCCATTCTAATAATTAGGATTCTCACTGAAAACCTGGTTTAAAAGAATGGGTACATTTGAATTAGATACTCTTTTAACAGTAAGCCTGAAAAAGAGTTCATATCCGTATCTTTAGGCACCGTCTACCGGAAAAGTCGGAAAAGAATTCGAGGTGGAAATATTCTTTGAGAACCCACTGCCAGTATCACTGACTGGGGCAGAGCTTAGAGCGGAGGGTCCAGGAATGGTCAGGAACAGTCCTGTTAACTTAAGGTATGTCAGAATGAAACTCGAAAAAAGCCACTCATTACAAACATATGTATGTTGACAAAGACTCAATGCAGAACAATACGTGTTTTTGATTAAAACCTTTATTCAGTCTTTAAACGGTCAACGTCGACACATTGTCAGTCTGTAATGGTCATATATACAGTAAACAGAGTTTGTGACACGAACAAATATTACACATCCTTTTTCATTGATATTTAACTCAATTACGTGAACGTGCAGGAGAAATATCTTTGAGACAACTCTATACCGATAATGTCTCCGGTGTATGAGAGTGTAGAGTAAATCAAAATCAATCACTGGGAAGATTTTGGGACACTGGTGTACAATATTCTAGTTTCGAATGTTGTTATTGCAGACGAACATAAAAGCTAGATGACTTTTTGCATACTTATCCCGTTCATATAGATATAAATAGGGGTATGGTATATACCCACGTGCCTTACAAGTATCAATGAAAAAAGTGAGAAAGGTTTCCATTAGTAATATTAGTATGTTTTAAATTTTTGATGACTCACTTATATATTAAAAAAAATCATTTGATAATATCGGTTCAATACTTTCAAATCCCATCATGATAAAAGTTTCTCAACATCTTCCTCTTTATTACTTTTGAAAATTGAGATTATGGTGTAACGTTTTGTTATGGATTAGGCTAAGAGAGTGTACAACTCTTCAAATTTTGCAGGAAGGACATCGTCCATCCGAAGCAGACATTTGTAAAATCACTCAAGATGACTCCCACCAAGCCAGGTGAACGCGAGATTATAGTGATTTACAGTTGTAATCAGCTTCAGGCCATCACTTCCTCCCACTCGATCTGCATCACGTCCTGAGTAGATCTCAAATAGTGATTTGCAACAACTGTGAAGATACATGTAGTAGAGTGTGCAAACCTCTTCATGCACGGCGTTCGAGTCTTGCAAACTCAAAGATGTGTCGAATAATTTTGGCGTTTTTTTTTTTGGCAATTTTAAATTCAGACACTGGAAATTAGATGTATCATTATACTACATCCATATGTTTTGTTAAATTATCTAATAAAAAATGGAAACAAAACTGAGGTATCATAAATAATATTATTTTCAACACAACAGCCATCATCAACAATGCCAATAATATGTGTGCAAAGTTTAAATTGCTGTTACCCAAAGATTTCGATAAAGATATTGAACCTTTGCAAAACGCAAAACGAAACATGACGGAAATACATGTGATTCAAATATAGGCCCAACTTTATTTTGACTAGTCTGGATTTCGCCTGTGTTTGCAATTCATCCTGATATATGACACAATGCGCTGCGTTCTCTTCCAACACAGAACTTTCATGGCATGATATAAGTTTTGGTAAAGGTAGAGTGTTTCAAGACTCTCCGAGTTCTGGATTTTTGGTTGTAAGAAGACCAGTGATTCATGCTTTCATGTAGATGGGTTCTTGATGATCAGTATAGTGCTGACTTCCCCTTATGATACAAGCTCCCTTAGCCAACCCACAATTCATTAGCGGACTTTGGTTGATAAATATCAATAATTTAGATCTTTTAACTGGTGATGATATATGTCATGCCCGTAATGTCGGAATTTTACCAACTGAAGGTACCTTTCTTAGTCAAAAGGAATAGCGTGCAAACTATTTTATGCCATCGTCTTTGCTTCTGCATGATCTGCAGTATACGTTTGTTTGTTGGGTTTAACGTCCCACCGACATTATTTCAGTCATTTGGAGACGATGTCTACTTGAGACAGATATAGTGTTGCCATACTGCAATATCACGCCATAGACATGGGGCATGATACCACACCCTGTCACATTATCCTGACACCGGACCAACCAGTCCTACAACTACCCTTATGTGCTGAGCGCCGAGCAAGAGAGCTATAACAGTACCATTTTTTATGACTTTGATATGTCGCGACCGGGGATCGAACCAACAACCTCCCGTCCCGAGGCGGACGCTCTAACCACTCGGCCAGCGGGGACGATTGTAGTATAAGCACCAGCTCCAAAAAGAAGCGGGATCAATGCTCTACCCAGACATGATTTTAAAAGAACTTGAAAGTATAGTGGAATATATAGTGGAACAAAAGAGCTTCTTCATGACAACGCGTCAGCTAACAAGCTTGTAACTATGCGTATAAAGATTAAAGACACGTGACTGTAATTTCCTAAAAATCCACCGGCGTTGAAACCTTTGTCGTCCCAAACATTTCAGATAATCTAAAATTTCAAATAAATTGTTTAGTTTCTGACAATACATGTATGTCAAAAAGCGCCCTTCGTAATTTTATTCTACTATAACAATATAAATAGCAATCAACAGTCCTGTTGTTACAAACAGTAAGGGCGGTTTTCTAATGCATAATTTCATATTTTCACGTTATATAAATGGGCGTTTTAATATTGTTTCGTTAGCGAAAACGCTTATCTAGTTTAACATGTGTTAATCCTTTGTTTCTTAATAGGCTTTGGTGGATTTCGATATATTTCTGAATGTAAACTTACTTTATATATGTTCATCACTAGGTGATGCGGTGAAATTATAGGGAGCTTTCTCCTGGTCATGACGATAGCGGTGCAATTTAGTACATGCTGTCAGTCAGCACATTCAAAACACCTCCTTATATTCAGGCTCGAATTCCACCAACAATACTTAGCGCTAAGTAATACTTAAATACTTAAGGGCGAATTTCATTAGTCTTGTTTCTATAATAAAAATGGTAAAAAAAAAAAACTAAACAATTATTGTTAGTTTTAAGGTAATTATTCACATCAGCTTAGTCATATATTTTAATATATCATAAAAAAGGAATAACAAAATGTGTTTCTTCCCAGCTTAAGAATTTAATTATTACTTAGCGCTAAGTATTATTGGTAGAAATCGAGCCAGAGATACTTTCTAATATTGAGATTTAAGTATGGTGACCGGGTAGTAACGTGACGAAACATTTAGTCTGAGTTACAACTACAGGTAGAGACATTTTGCCATTTGATATAGATTTTTTTTGTTGTTATTTGATATAGATTTTAAAATATATATTTAAGTTGAAGGTGAAAGTTGGAATCTGGAAAATGACTAACGAGAGGCTTTTAAAGCAGCTCGTTCACTGATGATCGGTAGAAATGGAAAACTTTTTACCTCCCACCCTTACCCCATTAATGTTGGTAAAGTGTTTTTTTCCTTACAAATATACTCGACAAGTTTATGTCACATTGCACCAGAAAACACTATTTTTGAAAACGCCAACTTCGGAGAAATCGGTTAAATATAGAATACGGTACTCCTCGAAGCAGGTGTTTGCGGTACCACGTGGAACGTTTCGCACCATAGCGTCTTCACCAGTTCCGGAATGCGAATTCGTAAGTTCAGTCCGTGAATTGAGCGCATGTGCTAAAAGTGGATTCGATCATTCATTTGACGGGACACGAAAATTCTAGATATATGTTTATAATTCTAAATATAGGTTTAATAACGTTCTCCTGTGACGGAGAAACCACCAATTTTCCTTTACAATTACAGAATGTTGCATTGGGTGACCATGCCTTTGTAGCTTGGTATGGTAAGACGTAATACACACAGATAGTTTTAAAACAAAATTTGAGTCAATGACGATCTGCGAACGACCTCCTTTAAGAACTACCATGGTTTTGGGTTTATAATAGTTAAGAAGTCATATTTATTAAGTTTCCAACTGTAATTCCATATCATTTTGAATGATCATAAATTGTCCCAAAACCAATCGTTTATTGTAACCTTCATGTTTATTTCTGTTTAAATTTCATAACTTTTAGCGTTTTTAAATCACGAATAACAAATGGAAATTCATTATCATTACCTTTATATTTATATATATAATAAAGAAACTTATTCAAGCCACTCGGGCATGTTACAGATTTATGGTCGTATTTTTTGGTATGAAAAAAAATCTTTCGATTTCATATCCTTTGGACACAATTATCAATCGATAGTTTGGCAAATAAAGTTTTCCATGCGTGTTTGTAATCATGCCTTCCTTTCTCTAGTATTGTTCTCCAATTATCCCCTCGTTAATTGAACAAATACAGAATTATATATCACCGGAAGCGACACAAACACGTGATATATTTGTTATATCTAGCAGAGAAATTCCCAAATTTCTCTTTAAACGTTTATGAAACATAATTACGTTGGTTAGCTCTAGGGCTTCTCCCTTTTTCATTGTCGAATATAGTTGTTAATTATCGTTCTCAAGAAACTGTTGCAAATTGCAAAATGGGTAAGAAATCTCGTATCCTGTATCAAAATATCTTGTCTCATAAATCTAAAAACATATCCGCCATTCCTATCTAGAGTTGTAGTGGACCCAATTATACTGAAAAAGAAGGGATTTACGGCACTGTTTAACGCAATGACAGCACGTTATTTGCCCAAGGAGCTTACGACAAACTATAGAAAAGGCCCACAGATTTGGACTGTTTGAACATTGTGTGCTGCTGTGACGATATATGAAGTTCATTAACATTTCAAAAATAATGCATTGCAGTTATTCTCCCTGAGTCAAACTGATTATCAATGTACAGTTATGATTACAGGCATTGCCGAACAACAAAAACATTTCTTTTTAAAACAATGTTACTAAAACTATTGGCTTGTCGCGAGCTCCGCTATATTTAAGACGAGGTATCGAGGCTGAATATTGAGAATTTATAAGTCTTTATTCGATGTTAAAGTAAAGCAACGTCCTATTAAAAAGAAATTTGAGACACATATTTTGTCACTTTCAGCAAGCAGAGGCGAAACAGGGATCACATCTCCGTTGATTTTCTGTCTGTCACGCTTTTTTCATTCTGTAATAAGTCCCACTCTTCTCTTGCTGTTGAAATGAAATTTCATTGATAGACATAGCTTGGCAAGAGGAATTGCCAAGCACAATGATTTAATTTACAATTCTGACATCAATATTGTTAGTTATTTCCCCTTTTCTATCTGTTTGTCACACTTTCCCCGCTACGCTCCAGCAGGTGACACATGTGTTCCAAGGAACTCTCTTGTCTTTAGTTACAAACCATTATTTCGATCAAACATTAGATTCAGCTTCGTCATATACATGTACATCATTTTGTTCATCCTTATACTTCATTTCGTTTTTTTACTGTGACAGTGATTGTGTCCAAATACTAAGATTTGTGATAAAGACTTATACATTATTGAGAACTTCAGCACATGCTGCCTCTAAATCAGCTGAGGACGATGTTAATTTTGTGTTTACCTTCGCTGCAGTAAACCATTAGCAAAAGATCCCGAATGCTAAAGAACCACACACCTGCCCGCAAGCCAACTTTAAAGCTTCCGCGTGTCCAGATGGACTGCGGTGAGGAGCAAAGATATAGAAAGTCGGAGACTATTAACCACTGGGTTTAAAATCATAAAATTTCGACTTCATTCGTGGGAGTGATTCTCCTAAAGAAGCATTTACAGCTGAGCTAATTTAAACCATGTTGTTGCTTTTAAACTCTGAAATATCGAATACCGCAACCAAAAATTATTAGAGAGAAAGAGAGAGATTTCCATCACGTATCTGAGTGTTACATCTTTAACTATATTTTACCAATCATTTACCACCGTAATATACCTACAGCACGAACAACGAAATAAAAAAAAGATCTAGAGATAAACTCGGCATAACATTATTGGGTTTCATTAAATTATTCTATGGCGTGATGGAAATTTTCGTTCCCATACTGTAAATATTTTGAAGTAGTATCATTGTGGAAAATAATCGAATTTATTTTAATCTTATTACATGTGTAGTTCATTAAGATAACATGATAGAATGAACATAATATTAGTTTTATTTGATTTTGAGAAGATTTGCCGTTAAATTGGGTGATCGTTTTTACGTCTTTTAAATTAATGAGATTTGTGTTAAAATTTTTTTAATTTTTTTTTTTAATAGACTGATAACCTATGACAAAATGATTACCATGAAAGTAGATCAGTAGCAAACAAAACTGATAAGTTTCATAACATGTTAACAGTAAACCACTATTTAATAAAATGTTATTATTTAAAGTTTTCATACGAATGTAATTTCCATGTATATAAAACATTATTCACCATGTCTAACACGCATTGGTAAGTAAAAGAAATATCATAAAAAGGGGTCACAGAGCAACTCAAAACCAAAATGCAGGCTTAGACGCTGTGCATTTTTCGTATAGGTATATGGCCATGACCTACTTTGCTACCTGGGACAAGCTATGGATTTATTCACAGTTTTGTACATAATCATAATCTAGAATTAAAGCGTTAATAAAACATGATGAACCAGAGGACATTCCTTCAGTAAGGAATGCGTTTGGGTATTTTTGACATCACATATGATACACACATATATATAACAATTAATCTTGAAACTTGCAAATTTGATTAAACGCCTATTTCTACATATAAAATACATATTCAATTGCGTTGTACAATGAAAATGATAAAAACTAATGAGATATACACACAAACATACAGCAATAAGGAACAGTCAGCGATGTCATTAGCGTGCAAAATAGTCCTTGAAGTAAAATGATTTTAGTTGTATTTTGAAAATCTCTACAGAGTCACATTGTCTTAGACTAAGAGGTAATTCTTTCAATGAAGGCATTCGTTGCCATTTTCAAAGTACGTTATCTTCGTGTACTGCCGTATACTGGCAAACTATACATGTATTGATAAAGTAGTCCTT